>CM042016.1:52185593-52468093 GCA_023525715.1 Cichorium intybus | reverse complement strand
TAATGAGAAAAAAATAAAAAACTAAACTCCTTCACTGTCTCAGCAAGTTCAATCATTGTAAATTCACCCGGATTACCAATATTAATCGGTCCATTGTTCTCCCCTTCCATCAACCTAATAAGACCATCAACCTGCAAAAATAGTCAACGTTTGACCACCAGCAACCAAAAAAATAATCAAATTTACTTTTCTAATTACCATATCATAAACATAACAGAAACTTCGATTTATAATCATTAATGATTATAAATCTTTCTTTGTTCTGCCATGAGATCCTCCTTTGACCGTTTCCATGTTTGATAATTAATTGGACTATTGGAGGACCAGACAAAATCCAAAATCTCCCAGGCCTAAGTACACGGTCAACTTCCATTAAGTACTTCCCATCTGCAAAAAATAAATTCATGTTCAATATTAGATAACAAAACTTAACAGATGTGGTTTTTGCTCTATACTAGAATACTTTTTGGGCCCATGTGTAAGAAATAGCAACGTACTTGCATTATCAAGTGGAATGGTTTTTAAAGTCTGACCTTGTCTGCAACCTAGTATTCTACACCACGTCCAATCTGTGTTAAAGTTTATGAATCGGTGAAGATTTTGGAAGAATTGAAAAGTAGGCTAAGAAATGGAGACTGGAAAACAGATACTAGAATGATAATGTATGTACCTCCAAAAAGCAGGGGGGATTTGACAGGTGAATCGACACAGTATTTGTTTAATTCGCTGGCTAATTCTGCTACTTGCAGGTGTTGTTCCCTTGTTAATGTAACTCCTCGATCTGTGTGCATAACCTAATTTAGATATATACATGGAACTAAGTTTACTAAGTTTGAGATATTTGAAACTAATGGATCACATCGAAGTAGCTTACAATTGTGTAATGTACAGTTCATCAAATCTAGATTATACAAAGCTATATATGTATTTTATCTGTTTGAATCTTTGATATTTAAAAACATTGTTTGTTATCATTTTACGGAAGCCGTTTTTAATGCTTGAGACACTAATTTCTTATTAGATTATGATAGGGCTAAGTTCCACTACAGAACAGAGCACTAGAAATCATTATCAATCCATCATTATTAAGAGAGGAATAAGTAGAAGATCAAGCATCATAACCTAAAGCTGCGTTTGAAATAATGGTGTTCTGACGATAAGCTGAATAACATGTTAATGAAGAAAACCTAAATACAATTGAATGCAGGGGAGAATGAAGTAAAACCTTAGAAAAGATGGAGGCTGCAAGTTCAGCAGGCCGACGCTGCGATGGTGACGATGATATCTCTTGCGCCGTAAATGACACCGAAGCACTGATGAGGCTGGTATTGCGACCTCGAATTTTAAAATTTCCAAAGCCTTTTCATCTAGGGTTTACAGGTACTAGATTTTGCCGACTTGAGAGTCCAACAACAGATGGTTCGGTGTTAACAGATGAAAAGGAAAACCACCGAGAAAGAAGAAGAAGAAGAAGCCATTGTTAATTCAGAAACGGATTGTCGAGAGAACAACAATGGCGATGGATGATTGGATGTAGGGTTTGAGAGAATGCGGTGGTGATTATCTGTTATGTGCCTCGTATAGAGTTTAAAAGTCATATTTTCTAACGCCGGGAGTGGGGACTAGGGAGGGGTTTTCAACGGAGGAAATATAGTTTTTGAGTTTTTTTTAATTGATAAAGTCGTGTAGATTTTTTTTTTTTTGACTTGATGATGTGTATATATTATTTACGTTCGTTTTAATTTTGACGTGATGAATTCGTAATAGATTTTTTTCCATGTTTTTTAAATCATTTCTTATATTTATGAATTAAAAAATTTACCGATACTTTTAAATTATAATTTATATAATAATAAAGTATAGATCTAAAAAATAAATTATAAAAAAGTAATTAACTAGTGACTAGTCATTAAAATCTTTTCATACAAATTCAATGACCGGTGCACTTAATTTTTAGGAAAGTCTAAAAACAAAAAAATACTTAGTGACCACTATTTTTGGTCTCTAATTTGTCAACATAGTGACCACCTTTTGTCATTAACTTTTTAATGTAGTGACCATTATTTTAAGTCACTAATAACATTTGAAAAAAAATTATTTTATTTTAGGGTTTAGTGACCGGTGAGCGACGACCATCATAATATTGGTGACTAAATTTATAACCTTACCAAAATTCAGTGATGACTTCATATGTGGTGACTAAAATCCAGGTAGTCACTAAAAAATTGGTCACTAAGAAAGGTTTTTCTTGTAGTGAACAACGGGATGGCCTTCTTTGGTTGTTTCTGGAGCGATAACTCAGTCCTACATCTATGTATGTATATTACAACCTTTACTAACTAACTTTGAAACTTAAGAAGCCAAGTAGATGGCTGGAATAGGCGGGAACAAAAAGAAAAAAACCGAAAAGTTCCTAAAAGCGAAAATTAACGAGAATGAATCCTCGGGACTGTTTTGGGAGTGATGGCTATATTCTAAGCCTTTGTTTTTCTATTGGAACATATTATAGACCTTCCCTAAACCTTTAAATACTTTTGATGCAACTTAACTATCGGAAACAACTCGTAAACATCATAAAACATTATTGTAACGGTAAAAAGTTAATTTTAGGAATTATAAATACAAGAAATGGCAACTTACTTTAATTTTTTTGTTTATTATAGCATCCCAATTTCATCCTTTTGTATTACGGATATATCATGTCAAATTCATGTCGATTACAAAAACAAAAAAAGTCCTTTTATTTATGAAAAAACCCATAAAAAATCGTTTTACTTGCAAAAAAAAAACCCTAACTTGCTGTTTCAGGTCAAAGAGACATTTTCACAAATTTTTGCCGGTTTTGAGGGTTAAATCACAAAAAAAAAAAAAAAAAAAAAAAAAAAATCAGGTAGGACATTTTTCCTTAATAGAGCCAAAATACAATGATTTTTTTACAAATTTCCCCGATAAGAGATTTGTTGGCATATCTTACTGCAAAACATTTTAGCCCCCAAATAATGATTTGAGAGTTACTTACCATGTTAGTAATGGGCTTCATTTGAGTAACCCATCACTCAAAAGCGAAATAATTGACGTACAAATTATCACAAACACATGCATTTGTAACCATTTGCAGGTAAATGAGATCACAATTTAACACAAACTCACACCCATATACACATCAAGTAAGGGGCAGATTTGTTTTAAACTGCCAGTTTTGGGGGTGGAAAAAGGAGATGATTGAAGAAAAAGAAGCAACCACAACATTTCGACCTACAATTTACATTTAATATTAGTACGGACATTTAATATCAGTACGTACATAAACTGTTTGATGAAATGTTCGAGTCAAAATCCATCGACAATATTCAACTTTCTGATTTTGTCCTGGATCCTTTTCGATAGGCATACATAGCCACACAAATCAGTTAAGCCATACAACTTATGGCCCGTTTACAGCATTTTACAATGATTTGTCCTGATCAGACCAACCTAATTTGGAAACTATTTTAAAAAATGGTCCGAATCTTATAATAATTCCATCCTACTATTTAAATAATGTTAAAAATAGCAATCTACTCTGTGTTTCTTATCAGGTTTAATAAAGATTTGGTAAATGTTAAAAATAGCAGTCCCTCTCCGCATCTCCATCTCTCCCACCACTGAAACTGAACCAATTTTTGCTCAGGCTTATGGAAGGGAACCAATTTTTACTTTCTTTTATTATTATGTTATATAGCATTCTACTTCATTCTACAACACGCCTTGTGGTGGTGTTGCCAAGAGAACAAGAGATTAAAGGCCTCTAAACCTTGAAATCATGAACCAAATCCTGGTAATACTGTCTAATCTTGTTTCTTTTTGCAAGTCTTATGCTATTTATTGTAATTTTAATTTAAAAATTGGGTAAAGTCTCTTCTTTGGTGAAAATTTGGTTGTTGGTTGTCGCTATGATAGTTCTCTTGGTTAGCTTAGTTGAATCGGTATTCTAAGGGGTCGTTTGGTTTGCGGATTCTGATGGAATTGGAATTAAAGATTCCACTATATGATGTGTTTGGTTTACAAATGGGCAAAATTTGATTCCATCATTCATGGGATTCACAATTTATTTTTAAGTTTGGAAGGAATTCAATTCCATTCCTTCCATTTTTTTTGTTAAAAGACCAAAATAGCCTACATACGTAGCTTGAAAAAATGACTGATATTATTGCTAAATCTAAAAAATTAAATTAACTTATCAGTCCAATTAGATATGTGTCTAACTACGCTGGTTTAATCCTTCTGTAGCTATTGCATTGTTTTTCTTTTGACTTTGTTCGTATTATATTTATAGATGTTTCTTTATATGAAGGGAATGAATTACCATGTTATGAATATGTGGAGAGTATATATTACAAATATGTCTGTTCATGAAGTAATATTTTCTGCTATCGACAAGCCTAAGCTCCTCAATCAGGTATCTGCGTGAAGAAGTAATTTTTCTCTTTATTAGCTTTTAGTGTCGTATTGTGTGTGCCCTTCATGGATCATATAATATGGAATCTTTCATTTACATTTCTAATCATATTCTTGCTATTTCTTGAAGCATCGTCTTAACATATGTTTCTCTCTCCTAGCTTTCAGTTTGATTTCATATTCTTGATGCAAGGCTTTAAAGAACAAACAAAAATCTTAGGAGATTGGCCACTTTTTGAAAGCAATGGGCGTTTGGTTCGTCGGATCCTATACGATTTGGCTGGATTTTATCAGTTTAGTTATTCTTTTTCCTTGTAGAAGTCGATGTCATCTTTTCCAAGGTTACCCTTTTGCGTATTAACATTACTAAAACGAGTAAATTTTATTGATTTTGATCAAGAAGATTTACTTTTTTGGGAATCAAGATTGATTTTGTGTTTCAGTCTTGAGATGTTCTAATTATCTTTTTTTTTTTTCAATTTGGAGATGTTAGAAGGTATCAGAAGTTTTCCATTTGACAAGTCATAAACATGTAGAAGTAGCATGCTATAAGACACAAACAAATGAAAGTATGTTGCTGTTTTTTGCATATAACCTTTCTATCTATTCTACTCTGTTTAACGAAAAAATGACTTAACTTTGTATCTGTTACACAAGTAAAAACACAAGAATACAAATAGTCTTATCTCCATGCTGTGCATAATTGTTTCTCTTGAGCTTACTTTGTATCCGGATGTTAATGCATGTGCAGATGTGTTAACAACTCAATTTTTCCTTTATTTTATACATTAGTTAGTTGATATTTTTATTTAACTTTCAATTACTATAAATGGTATTGAAAAATGCGTTTAATATGTGCAAAGGTGAATAATCATTATAATGGAACTTGATCTGACATCTAAACTTTCCAAATATCAAATAAGCAAATTCATATATTCTTGTTTCTTTCAAAATTCCAACTTTCAAACATCATTATGCACCAAAAGCTTACAAACAACCAACTATAGTAATTAAGATGCTAAAGACGGAATTTTGTCCAACAAAACCTTACCTATGGTATTGCTTACCAAGTATTCTTCATTCCTTTAGACAATTGCAAGCATAAAATTAAGAATCCAATACCAAAATTGACACTTGCAATTTATAAGTATTTTCGGGTGCATGGTGAGATATGATTCGAAAAACAACCCTAATAAAACATACAAACCACACATTCAAGCTCAATATATCTAGGGTTTTAGAATCATGCTTTTACCTTTAACTTTTCTATCCAAAAATCGGAACTTATGAATGTTCTTGCCCCCTTTTTTATGAATTCCCTGTTAAATTCATGTTCAAAACCCAAATCAACACCGATTTTTGGCATGCATGTAACTATTTACAACTCAATCTGGAGAATCTGAATCTAAGGTCGAGCCAATACCTCAAGAATCTGTCCAATATTGAAAATCAGAAGACTTAGAGCTGTTTTCACAAGAATCGGACCTGAAGCTATAGTTCCCACCACCGCCAACCATCTCCGGCCGCTGTAGCAGCTCTGATTGATTGTTGTTGCTGCCGATCACCTCCCGTAACAACACAAACCTCGAGCTTGAAGGAAATCGAGACCCTCAGAACAGAACTCGCGCCTTAATCCTTTTGCCTGGTTACAACAAATCATGAACCACAAGCACCAAAACCGACAGACGCCACCAATGCCGGTCCTTAGCCGCCGCTAGACCTCATACGGCTTGCCACCATCGCTGCTGTTTCTGCTCTTGGTCTCAGAAGTGTCGATCAACACCAGGGTTTGTCTTCTCCGCTGGCCTTCTCTATCTCGATCTGGTAGAAGCCGCAACGTACAAAGAGCTCAGCCTCGCTCTCATCTTTTCTCTCGTACTCGATCTCCTCTATTTGATTTTTTCCTGATTTTCAGCCTTGTGGGTGCGAGTTTGTGTTTTATCGGGAAGGGGAGGATCGCACCTAGATAGAGAAGAAACACGCACACGGTATTACTCCAAAACCACGTTCTAAGTTTTGGTTGGGTCAGATGTACAAAATTCTGAAACTACCCTTGCTTTTAAGCCTTAGAATATTTTTCCAACCTTTGTTGATTATTTTCCCTAACTTTACGGAGGCATAACTTGTACATACTTTATCCAAATTTTACAAATCCAACACATTTAGAAAGGTGGGAAGGAGCTTAACCACTTTCCCTTACTGACTTAAGTCTAATTTCTTTCTATAATTTTCGTTACAAACCCTTGAACGTGACCAATTGGTCATTTTGGACACTTTTTGGCCATTTTCAAGCCTTCATAACTTCTACGTTATAACTCCAAATGGCCTGAATATTTTTCCTATATTTTTGTTATCTCAAATATTATCAAAGTCTCTGTGAGGACTTTTTCTCGATTCCCTTTAGATTTGGAGATACTAATTTTTAAAGATTGCACAATAAACTTTTCACTTTTGGTCATTTATTTCAAATTTTGCTCTAGTTTCCTTAAAATTAAATTATAATTGAATAATCATCATATCATGACTTAAATAAGGGTCTTAAAAATAAATTTTCCATGATTTCATATTTTTGGACCATTTTGCCCTTGAATTACACACTTGATAATCATGAATATCAATTCTTCTCAACCTCAAATATACTTATACTAACTTTCCATTTATAAGAAAATTTTAGTTGTCACAATATAGCCACATTAATTTTTGTTTTAAAAATAAAAGTTTGCGACCTTATCATGGCTCAATGCTTGTTTCGATGAATTGTTTCTTTTTGACGTAGACTTTTATGGTGGTGGTTAGTTCATTTGGCGATTTGTATTTTTTTTAGAAATATTTCATATTCAAATACATGAATAAGAAAAAATCATTTCCATTAAATATGATAACAATAACAAAATAGCGGAAAACATTTGGTGGCTATATTTATTCAAAATAATAGTTTATTGCCTTATCAATATAATACTAAAAAGATCATTAAGGTTATGATAATTTGCCATGAAACGAAACCTGGTAAACATGATTCTTTTAAATGGTAATAAGAACAAAATTCAAAGTAAAATGCCTAGATATAAAAAATGTACAAAATTACAATGATATAAGTTGTTAATCACGATGGTGACAGTGTTAATTAAATCTAAGGTTTCTTAAAAACTGAGAGACAAAGACGCGAACCGTAGAAAACCTTAGTATTTCAAATTTATAAAAAATCAATTTTTGTAAAATTTTCAAAAACTTTGATGAACTTCAAATATCATCAAATTCAAAAAGTTATAGTGAAATTTCAAAAAAAAATTCAAAACTTTCAATTTTTCAAAGTTTGAAGTTATGAAAACTTTAGGCGAGAATTATAAACAAAATGCAACGATGTATCAACAATTATATCAAACATTTAAACAACAATTATATCAAACATTTAAACAAAAATACTATCGTAAAACATGTCGAAAGGCACATGAAAAATCATAATCTCCAATACTTTATTTTGCATTTAGTACTTAATGGATGCCCACTCAACCATTCTTCTTTTTTCAAATTCTAAAAAAAAATTAAAATTCTTTATCTTCTCTTTTTTCACCTCTGTAATCGTTATCTTTTATAATCCTACAAATCACAAACAAATAAAAACACATAAAAACAAAATCAATACGCTATATTTGTGATATATTAACAATAAAGATTATAATTTTGTCATTCTATTTGCAGAAATAGTACGAAAGCTAAGAACCCATTATATAAAAATACATCCACTGTTTCTTTGCCGTCACCGACTAACATGCAAAAGAAGTGATTTCATTGAATTGCATTTTTACCCTGAATAGAAAACTATATGGGTGGGGGAGTAATACCCAATGAACTCATCCATCTCACGTGTCACGTCAGCTTTTCTCTCTCCTCTCACTTCAATCTTTCTCTATCTTTCACCAATCTTTCATCCATGGAACCAATACCTAGTGAACCCACTGAACCCACGATGCCACATCAGATTTCGATTATTAAATTCATTTATCTATTAAAAAAATAATATAACATTTAATTTAATATTTCAAATAATATTAAATACATATTAATTAAAATTAAAAAGTCAAATATCATTTAATTAAAAAAGCACATCATTACAAAACAAATAAAAAACAACCTAAATACTGAAAATTAAATCATAAATCCGGGAAATTAAAACCTACATACGGTGTGTGTGTGTGTGTGTGTATATATGTATGTATGCGTGCGTGCGTGTGTGCATGCATGCATGTATGTGTGTATGTGTGTATGTATGTCTGTATTTATGTATGTATGTATGTGTGTATGTATGTGTGTGTGATGTATGTATGTATGTATGTATGTATGTGTGTACGTACGTACGTATGTATGCATGTATGTATGTGAGTGAGTGTATGTGTGTGTGTGTGTGGGTTCAAGTGGGTTGATGAAACAACACCCAAACCTTCTCATCCCATCTATCGTGAACCTGCAAGGGGAGGGGCAGTGGTACCAATGGTACCGGCGGTACCACACCCTTTTTTTTCCTCGAGCCCGATGAACCCACTCACTCCTCCGTGTGCCCTAATACTATTATACGCGAATGTAATTTATGAAACACTTTGGAATCACTTGTTAGATGCTTCTTTACGTGGACCGGACTGGAAATGCATCTTTGGACTGGAATTTTGAGTCCACTTTCTTGTGTTAAATGTGTTCAACATACTATCTTTACGGTTTTTGCTTCAAAAACAAACAAAGATTCACCAGCCTGCAGTCAACATGTATAAAGCGAGCATAAATAATTAATATAATCAAAAGCAAATATACAAATCAAACAAAAACCTTAGATTTCATGTTACGAATATTGAAAACCCCAAATTCTATCTAGATTCAATTCAACTTACAAAATCCACAAACAAAATTTGATTTTACACAATGTCAAATTCATCAAAACCAATTTAAAGTCTGACAAACACATCGGCAGATGAACAATCGTAGCCATACAAATTAAGCTCTCAAACACACAACAAATGACCAAATGAGGTTTTCAATAAGATTACACATACGTAATCCTTTTTTAATGATCAATCCAATAATCCCATCTATAAAATATCATCTTCACACTTGGCTATAATCCCGTCTAAATGAAGCAGTATACGTAAGACACTGAAAAACAATTTTACCAATTGCCATAGGATATCCATGCCACACCAAACTCATAGATTTCTTGAACCAGAGCTAAGGTCATCCGTAATTACTCTGTATTTTTGAAAAAAAAAGTATAAGTATCAAAAATATGATTTTAAATGTCAACTTAGCAAAACAGTATCCTATACCTAGGACGATAATAAGCTGCAAGTTTTTAAATATGGTTTCAAGTATAAAGACCTGAAAAGTAAAAAAGATATAGACACCATGATCTGCATATTAAATATTTTTATAATCCATACATCTTTAGGATATTGTTGTTAATCCATGAAACGTCTTTTGAGAAAAGGAGCATGAAACCTAACAAATAAACCAGAGTACTAAATTTCCTTGAAAATCAACTTTAATTTTTTCATCAGTAACCCAATTCAGATTGCCATTAACAGCCCATTCATCGTACACTTTTACATCAAATTTTCATCATTGACCTAATTCAGATGCCATTTCCGGTTTAAGAAATCAATCAATTTCATACATCGGCAAAAATAAGTGAACATTTCAAAAGAAGGCTGGTCGGTACCTTTTAGAACACTTGTTGCTACAAGTTACTACTCTCAATTCAATCACTTGAAACTCGTCTCTGTAAATCAAACAAAAAGGCACACAAGCCTTAATCTTGAACGAATAATGAGTATTGCAATTTCAAAGTTAAATCCACCACTACCCGGGCACATGGCTTCAAATTTGTTTTATTCTGTCCTTCCTTAAAAACACAAATTCCACATCTCAATAAATGGATTTAGCTCATCATTTTTAGGTTCAACACTCTAAAATACCTCTTCGTTTATGGATGGAAATCAGGTAAAATAAATACAATGATGATTGGAGTTACAAGAGAGAAAATAGGGAGAAAATGTGTACTCACATAGGGGGCAAACTAGGCCCGTCGAAAATAACCGATACCCGAATAAACCGACCGACCCATTTCAATTTGGGTAAATTGGGTCGGGTAAACTGGTCAACAGTCTTAGGGCAAACTGGTCCTAGGGCAAACTGGTCGACCCGAACTACCCGAAACCCGAAAGTTATACCCGATCAACAGTCCTAGGGCAAACTGGTCGACAATGGAGACTCCAAAACCTGAAACACAAAAAAAATTCCAAATCATGACACATAGTGCCAGATTAAACACAAAAATACAAAAAACGAAAAGTATAAAAATCACCCAAAACCTGAAAGAGAGAGAAAGAGTATAGCGGTGTTCCTGGTGGTTGATGACGATGTTTGTTAGCGTTAAAGTACAGCTACAACAGAGACGGGCACGAACAGAGACAGATGGTGGTGCAGTGGCATTACGTGTCTGTGATTTCGAAGGTGAGCAGGGGAACATATGTAGGGTTTTGGAATGAGGCGTAAATGATGGACGTAGAGGTGAATGTCGTCGTGTGTGGAACAGCAGCGGCGGGCCAGTGGTGGTGGCCTGATAGGAGTGTAACAATGGTGGTGATGGTCCATGGTTTAGACGGCGGCCTGTAACGTTTCTAGGGTTTGAGTGGGTTTTAGGGTGACCTAGTGGTGCCTGGAACGGATGGTGGCGACGTAGCGGCCGGTGGCGACGTAGTGGCTGGTGGCGGTAGGTGAGAAATAAATATGAAGTAGGGAGATGGTGTGTGATGTTGGTGAGGTGTGAGGCCATGGTGCTGGTGGGGAGTGGTCCAACAACGGTAAGCAAGTGCTGGTGGCTGGATTGGATGGCGGCGATATAGCGGATGGTGCCAGCTGTTGAGAGCATTTTGGTTTGAAGAGAGAACGGCTGAAAAATAATGATTCTCATTTTGTTTGTTTTGCCATGTGAAACGACTTCATATACAACAATCGCAAAGTGAATCCCAAAGAAATCTATAGAGTAAACTGCAAATTTAGTCCCTGTGGTTTGCTAAAAAGTGTGACTAAGGTCCAAAAAGTTTTGGACTTGCACCGGTCGTCCAAAAAGCGAGAAGGTTTGTGGATTTGGTCCCTAAGGAACAGCCGTTACCTTATACCCGTTAAGTAGAGCACGTGCCTTCTATGTGAGGGCATTTTCGTCTTTTCAGTACTGGTGTATATTTTATTGAATTTAATTGGTTATAAAGACGTAAGTGTCTTTCTTTCTTCCTCGTTCGAGTTCAAAAACAGTGACTGAAGATCCAAGGAATTTTTCATCAACGGTGCTCTGCTTTTTTGGAAAAGAAGCAATTGTGCGTACATCATGGACATCCCTCAACCCAGGTCGGCGATTTTACGGTTGCCCTACACAGGTAAGCATTTGATATTAATCTATTAAACACTGATTAAAGTAGTAATCTTGATTTCTTACTGAATATTTCTAGAATTCTGAATGTGGGTTTATTGGTTGGCACGATCCACCAATGTGTCGCCGTTCAACTGATGTAATACCTGGGTTGCTAAGAACAATTAACAGGAACGAGGTTGCAATGGGGAATCTACAAGCTCAAGAACGAAAGCTGAAGATGTATTTGGCTGTAACGTGGGTTTTGATCATCGTTTACGTAATCTGTAGGATGTAAGGACATATTGTACTACTTTTTGGCAAAAAAAAACCCTAATTTTGTTGTCTTTTGGTGTTTATAATTGGGTTTTTTTTGGTTTAGTTTGACCAGAAGCATGTAATGGCAGTTTTATGTGTATTTTTTGTACAACCATATGTAATGTTCATGTTTGTTCAATTAAATATGGTGATGGTTAGTTATTAGAATGTTAGCAATTGTGGATTTTGGGTCAAAATGCCAAGCAATACCACTGGTTAAGCATACAGCCATACCATTAAGACATAACATATACAATGAAATAAGTCACCTATAAATAACCATTCTCTCATAGTCATACCTAGTCACGATTAGATAACCAATAACTTAAACCATTATTTCATAAACATACAAAGTACAACCTAAAGAAAACATTCACTAATATACCATTAAGTCAAAACCATTCTAATAACCTTACCAATTCACAATGACATAACAATAAACCCATACCATTATCTCATGAACAAACCAAGTGTAAGCAAAAGAAAACCATTCACTAATATACCATTATAACATAACATACACACATAACATATAATCTGAAATAGGTGTTTAATACATAACCATTCGATCACAACATTCATACATTACCATAATAGTGCAACCAAAAGAAATCCAGGTTTCTAACAAAAAAAAAAGTGCCCAAAAAAAGATTCAATACTACAACAAATTCTTCCTGGATCCATCATCACCCATCCACCACATCAAACCCTTCCTTGACTAGTACCTTCAATCCCTCCCTGCCCCTTGCATGTCCTAGAGTTATGACCCTTGTGTTTGCACTTACCACATGTCACAGTCACAAATTTCCTAGTAAGTTTCTGAGTTTGACTTTGGTTTTGACTCCCCTTCTGACTTTGAGTAAATTTCCTCTCATCTTCACTTTTCTTTCTTTTATTTTTGGCCTCCCTACTACTTTGTGATGTGGAGGAGGTGTAAGTACTGTTGGGCATCCACTCCTGGGCCACATAGATCTTCCTTTAATTGGGTCCACCTTGAAAGAATAAGCTGTTTTCCATGTTTCAAGCCAATAAACTTTATGGACATACGTATACATTTCTTTGACTGTTTCACCATTGTCTGCCATTTCATTGAGTGTTGCAATAGCATGCCTGCAAGGGATTCCAGTTAGCTCCTATCTCCTGCATGTGCATGTCATCTGTCCCATGTCAACCACATGTTGATCATGCCATGGGCCTTGAACTTGGTACTTATGAAGGCCATTCCATCTGGCAGTGTATTGTGAAGCATTTTTAATGTTGGTATCCAAGATTTTAGTAGCAGTTGGTGTAAGTGGGCCATTGCATTTTTTTTATAACCTTCATGACATTACAAATCCTCTTCATAAGATATTCTCTTATGAACTCCAAGCTGGTGATGATAGGTTTATCTCTCCCATTACGTAGCTTGCTGTTAAAAACTTCACAAACATTGTTGAGCAACATATCCGACATTGCCCTCCCTGTAAATTGATAATTAAGACTAGTTGTTAATTTGTAATTGTGCAAGGTTAAAGTTAATAGATTAACATGTATTGAAACTGTATTGTCTAACCTATAAAATGACTTTTAACCTTTAAATGACTTCTAGCCCAATGTTTGGCAGGAATTTTACTAAGCCACTCGTGTGCTTTCATGTCAAAGAAACTGAACTCCCTCATAAACCTTTCAAACTCAGGTACTGTGGTGGCTGTTGCACACTTCCAAAGATGGTCCTTGTACTCTCTTGTTTTCCAGTATTTTCTCATGTTTTCATAAATATGCTTCAGGCAAAATCTATGCTCAGCACAAGGGAACTTTTGTGAAATTGTTGGAAGCAGACCCTGTAAAATAAACATTTACAAAAGGAGTTAACAACATATATTAAAGAAATTGAATGAATGAAAAGGATTTACCTTTTTCCTGTCACTTATAAAAGTAAAGTTGGAATTTGCATGTAGGTCTAAGTCTTCCCCTAAGCAATCTAAAAACCATTTCCAGTTTGAAGTATTTTCAGCCTCAACAATGGCATATGCTAGAGGATATATGCCATTATTGGAATCTACCCCAACTGCAGTTAACACCTGACCAGGGAAAGGTCCTTCATAAAAGTACCATCTAATCCTAGAAAGTCTCTCATCCCAGCCTTAAACCCTTTTTTTAATGCACCCAAACACACATAGATTCTTTTGAATTCCCTGGTTGGTGAGCTTGGATTTGGCTCTGAATAAACATCAACTCTTGCAATTGTGTCTGGGTTAGTTGCTTGTAACTCTAGGATGTAGTCTCTTAGAATTGCATATTGTTTTGTGTAATCGCCAACCACAATTTTAGTTGCTGCAGCTTTAGCCCTAAACACCTTGTCGATAGAAAAAGCAACCTCATACTTCTTCTATAATTGATCTTGTAGGGCACGAACTGGGATTTCAAGATTTGACTCTACTTGATCCATTATTGCTTGGAGATGAACGTTGCAGTGCACGACTTGATGTCCCTTGATTGAAGGCAGATGTGGTTGTGGTTGTATGTTTTTACAACCCAATCATCATCTTCTGTAGCCCTAGATGCGTGTAACTTCCAACTACATTTACCCTTACTTACCTCATTTACTTTTTTAACCTTGACTTTACTTTTTACTTTTTTGACTTTAGAGGACCCACCAGCCCTATCACCATTAACATCTGGAAGGTTTCCAGCACAGAAAGCTGTTAACCTAAATTTGTCATTTTTTGAAAAAGTTAGATTCCTTCTACTCTCTAAAGCGCGTGTGTCAATTCTGTCTTTCAACTCCTTCTTGCTTTTGTACTGTTGACCAATGTGAAAAGAAGGTTTATGCACATGACCTTTTGAACATGTTTTGTCTTTACCCAAACTTTTCATAATTCGTTTTCTTTTGTTATCGTTGTCCGACTCATCCCCATAAGAATCCCATTTTTCATTATCTATTACCTCTAAGTCCTCTGCTTCATCCTCCACATCAACAGTAGTGTTCATCGTGTTATCCCTTACCAAAACATGTTCATCCGTCTCTATAGTTATATCAAAATCATCCATATCAACATGAACATTTGATACCATATTTTCCTCATCAAAAAAGTCTTCTATATTCTCCCCATTGTCTGCCTCATTATCAACACACATCTCTTCCAAGTTAACAGTTTCCTCATCTAAAAAGTCTTCCATATTCTCCACAAATGGGTCAAATCCTTCAATACCTTTCATTAATTCCGCATTTAAAAAGTCATCCATAACTTTATTCATATGTTTTGGTAGAGTTTGTTGATGATCTTTGGTCCCACCTTCATCCATTTGTTCCAACCCAAAATTCTCTTGAGCATTTGTCCCACCTTCTTCCATTTGATCGAAATTAAGTATTTCATGATCTTTTGACCCACCCTCATCCATATTATCTAACCTAACTTCTTGATGACATTCTGTCCCACCCTCATCCATGTGTTCTTCATGTGGTTTTACCCCACTTGCTTCTATTTCATCCAAACTACTAGCTTTTTGATGACTAACAGACCCACCTTCATCTATGGTTGGTTGGTCGAGCCAGTCCAAGCATAATCTCTTACTACAAGAGCTAGTACATGTTGTTGGTTTCCATCCCTTAACCCTACTAAATTCAGGTGTTATAGACCCAAATGAATACAAGGTTAGAGCGATCTCTGGTTGCATTGAAGGTACCTCTTGCATTTCCTCATCTGTGATCTCTTCAATTGTTACCCTTTTTTCACCTTCTGGGGACGTGAAATATGTTAGCAACTTGGTCTCCCCATGCTCTGTGTATACTCTGATTAACTTGTTGTCTCTCACGTACTGTCCAAGATTACGCACATCATCGTCGTTACCTAAAGCCCTAAGCCCAAAATCAAAGTCCCCATTCGGTAAGCGAAAGTGGTAGTATATTACAGGTAGAACGGTGTACCCTAGCTCTGCCATGATCGCGTCCATTTCATACATAGAAAACTCATCTATATCCACTAGGTCAATGTGCCTCACAGAGCCTTCAATGTATCTAGTACCTGGAAATTTGGTGAACTTCCCACCATGATGAAGTTCAATAGTGAACATGGTGGGATATCCAACTTCAAAAACGATGAAAGGTAAGCTTATGAAAGAGAAATAGCTAGTTTTCAAATGATGTTACAAACTTACCGTATAGTTGGGTATGATCAATACGTTGTGAGCATGGTCTGATGGACCACACTGTCAACCCCATCTACGAATTTGAGTTACAGTGGGCAATATTAGGGTTTTTTACTCCTCACTCGTACGATTTCTTGGGAGCTGATGAAGACGAAGAGACAATTGGCGGTAACGAGCTTAAAGCAATGATGATATACACCAGTATTGAAAAGACAAAAATGCCCTCACATGGAGGGCACGTGCTCTACTTAACGGGTATAAGGTAACGGCTGTTTTCCTCAGGGACCAAATCCACAAACCTTTTCGCTTTTTAGACGAGTGGTGCAAGTCCAAAACTTTTTGGACCTTAGTCACACTTTTTAGTAAACCACAGGGACCAAATTTACAGTTTACTCAAATCTATATGTATATATCTATATATCTTATAATAGAGACATATTTCAAAGCACCACATTTATTTGAAACTCTTATATCTTTTCATATTTCAATTGATTTTCTAAATTTCTAAGTCTTTTCCTATTTCCATTGATTTTTTTAAAAAATTAATACTTCTTTTCATATTTACATTTATTTTCTAAATTTCTTTTAATACTTCAATTTTATTTAATTCAATAGTTTGAATGAAAGTAGTAGAACCATCAAATTGCATAACAAAGCTCACATTTAGTAGTAGAAACAAAAATACTTCCACAATTTTAATTTGAAACTCCCATGACTTTTCATTTTCTTTCTAATAATGATTATAAATTAGTTAATTAGTGTTAAGTAAGTAAAAGAAAATAAATTCTAACCTTTAAATAATATTATAACTTTCAAAATTAGTTAACAATAATAATTAAAATAATAAGTGATTTTATAATAAACATATTAAGTGGTATTAAAACTTTCTACATGGATAGTATTTTATAAATTTATAATAATACTAAATAATCTTAAAATTAATTAATAAAGTGGCTTGGAGGTAAATCTCACTTCACTACGCAAGAATCCCAAGAATGGAGGAAATCATAAAATGATCGGGAAGATAAAGGGGTCTGCGTTTTGGGTCGATGAAACATACTTACACCATATAGTTTTATCAAAGTCTAACATTGGAGTCGCTTTATGAAAGCATCACAGGTAAGCTTTTATCTTTATTTAATTATAATCAAATTATATTATTATTTGAAATATTCAAAAAGCTTTTCAACTTTCAAGTAATTAAACATGTACAATTCAAGAGTTTTTTACAATATGATCCCTAACCGATACTTATCACACCTAATTAATATAAGAGTTATATATAGTTCACATATAAATTGGATTCTAGCTTGGAGAATATGATGGAAGAAAAGTTGATTTGAGAACAGACACAGTTTGAAGTTGCAAATATTTATATTGTATTACGAAGGAGAAACATGAAAAAACTAAAACAAATTACAAGTCATGAGGCAAGAGAGAAATGACATGGATGCTAACACATACTTTCGAGGTACATATGTTTATACTATATTAGAAAGAAGAAACGTGAAGAACTAAAAACAAATTACAAGTTGCAAGAAAAGAGACAAAGTGCATATGAGTTCTACCACGACATAACGGTACAAAGATATATAATACATTTAGTATAATCGACTATTCTTTGTAATTAGTGATTTTCAATCATTCGAGAATCTATTGTTGATCCGCAAGTATGTATTTTATATATATATATATATATATATATATATATATATATATATATATATTAGGTTTTTAATCATTTCGTTCAAATCCAAAGTTCACATCGTACTCCCAATATTCTTCTTATTTTAGGATTAACTTAATCAAATTTTACTCTCAATATTGTCTTGGTAATAATACACATTTTATTCTCACTTTTTTATATTTTTATTTTCGAGATTGAAATAATGATGAATTGTATATCTTATTAGTTTGGCTATCAATATGATGGAAAATATGTATTATCTCTATTTCATCTCTCTTTATTCTTAATGTGATTGAGTTGGATTTTTAATTTTTTGAAGTATTGCAATGTGTTGGTTTATTTGAACTAAGAATGTCATTAATACCTATTTTATTCTCGCTTTTTTAGATTTTTATTTTCGAGATTGAAATAACGATGAATTGTATTACTTATTAGTTTGACAATCAATATGATGACAAATGTATTATGTGTATTTCATCTCTCTTGATTCTTAATATGATTGAGTTGAATTTTTAAGTTTTTGAAATATTGCAACGTGTTGGTTTATTTGAATGAAGAATGATGTTATTATTAGTAGATTATCTATTGACTTGATTTGCCAATATGCTAGTCAAATAATTATTAGCTTTGTTTGATCGTTCTTCAGTTATGAATTTTTTTGTTTTCATTGTGATCATTATTACATTTTAACATTAATCGAATATTTATTTTTTATGATGTTTGATTGATGTTTTTAGATTGAATGATGTAGCATGGATAAGATTGTTGAGTAAAAAAACTACTAATTTAAAACATAGTAATAATATAATAAAAAACTACTAATCTAAAACTTAATAAAAATATAATAGAAAAATAATAAAACTTTATAAAACATGATATTAAATATAATTATTTTATGCACTGAATTCATTATAAAATTTTGTCTAAAATAAATGACCAAAATCATCAATCATCTATCATCGTTATCATTATCATTACCATCACTATCATTATATCATTATATCATTATCTTATCATTATCATTGTCATTATCTTTATCTTTATCATCATTATCATTATCATTATCATTATAAATCATATAATAGAGGTATTCAAATGTATATGATAAGAGAACCGATGTGTGAAGCAATAGGGTACGAGTAGCGCAACGAGATTCGGTTTAGAACTTAATGCTTATGAGGTGAGTTTTCGTGTGTTGTGGTTGATTGCATAATATGTTTATCATGTAAAATGTGATTATTATATGTTTATTTTATGGTTCGTTGATAGTATGCATGGAAACATTATTTGTATTTGCTTATCTACTATGTGTCGCATTTAGTGGGAACGGGTGTTTATTAGTCGTGAGCAATGACGGATGTGTTGCAAAACAGAACGGTTGTTAATTAGTCGTGAGCATGACGGATGTATTGCAAAACGGCAGGTATGGGAATTGAGAATATATATTCTTTTCCTTGGGTATTTAAAATGGTTGAGCATAAGGGTGTGTTGTGCCAAGTAGGAAGAGAAACGAGCGTTTGGTTCTTTCTCTAGATAATTAAACTT
The DNA here is from genome assembly GCA_023525715.1 of Cichorium intybus. Lineage (NCBI taxonomy): Eukaryota > Viridiplantae > Streptophyta > Magnoliopsida > Asterales > Asteraceae > Cichorium > Cichorium intybus. Next base: position 52,448,585 of record CM042016.1, on the reverse strand, counting down.
CCCCTAAATTGTGTCATTGTGTGCTATACACTTTAAATATTATTTTTAGTCAAAACTATTTTTTTAAGTGATGAGCATCTAAATGTAACACGAACTCACTAAGCCCTAGGCTTACCCAGTTAGAATTTTAAATGTGCGCAACCCAGGAAACAACTTAGCGAGTGGCAGTGGAAAATAGAAGGAGAAGGCTTAGACGGTATGAAGACTTAGAAGTTTCACTTAGACGTAACATCCAATGCTCGCCAATCAAATGTATATAATAGAGGTATTCAAATGTATATGATAAGGACATTCATTTATAGAATAAAAGAATTTCTTAAGTTGGTTTATCATAACGATGTTGGTTCAAACTTTCTTTTATAGTGTGTTATTTTATTTCATTTTCCTATCCCATATCGCTTAAGAAACACAACTAAAGTGAAATCAAACATCTATAAGTAAAGAGGCTAATATATTTCTCATCCCATATAGTTTAATAAACAAATTCCAATGGAAAGCAAGTCTTTATAAGTAAACATGCTAAAACTATTTCCCTCATATATTCGTTCTTTTGTGTTAATTGATTGTAACCAGCTTAGACAACGCTTAAACCATTGGTTCGAACTTTAAGACCGATTTCCTAAAATTTGGAAGGGTACCCACCGGTGCCCATTTCTATTTTTTTTCTAAAAGTATTCAAATTAATGTGATACATGATAAAAATTCATCCACATTGATTAAATAGAGCCTCTTATAAGATTTATTATGTAGATAAATAAATTTGTTTCAACTTTGAATGATGTTCAAACATTTACAGTTTGAAATTTTTATATATATAAATCTTATTAAATAAATAAATGTTATCAACGTTATCACCACATATTGAACTATTGCAACCTAATCGATTTTTAATAGTTTTTAACCCAATTTAATAATCATCTTTTTAGTTTCAATGTTGTTGAAGCTAAACAAAATAGTAAAATCTATTGAAACTATGAGATAAAAATATGTTTTTATCATAAATTGACTAATAATTAATAATACACTTTGGAAACTGTGGTATGATAAAGATTGAAATATAAATATGCGAAGCAATATGATACAAATAAAACTTCAAATTACTATAGTGAAAGATAAATAATTTATCTTAAAACATATTGTTTCGATAACATTTTATTATAATGTGTGTGTGTGTGTGTGTCTCTCTCTATATATATATATATATATATATATATATATATATATATATATATATATATATATATATATATATATATATATATATATATATATATATATATATATATATATATATATATATATATATATATATATATATATATATATATATATATAGTTCAACTTACTTTGTTTGAACAATGCTTAAAGGTTTGCTATTATGATCAAGACTGATGGATAATGTAATCAAATTAATGGTATCATATTAGGGAAAGATGAAAGGTTTGATAGATGAGTGAAGCAATATGAGACAAAGAAAAAATCAAAATAATATGATAAAAGATAAATTATTAATGTTGAATCACATTGTTTTGAATGATCTTTTTATATGACATATTTAAAACGTTCACCAATGAAACTTTTATGTATATACATACTCTTGAGTCGAAATTTGTTTACACCTCTTTCATTTTTTACAAATGACATATAGACTTTCAACGTAATAACATATAATTATAATCAAATTATATTATTATGTGAAATATTCAAAGAGCTTTTCAACTTTCAAGTAATTAAACATGTACAATTCAAGAGTTTTTTTAACACATGATCCCTAACCGATACTTATCACACCTAATTAATATAAGAGTTATATATAGTTCACATATAAATTGGATTCTAGCTTGGAGAATATGATGGAAGAAAAGTTGATTTGAGAACAGACACAGTTTGAAGTTGCAAATATTTATATTGTATTACGAAGGAGAAACATGAAGAAACTAAAACAAATTACAAGTCATGAGGCAAGAGAGAAATGGCATGGATGCTAACACATACTTTAGAGGTACATATGTTTATACTGTATTAGAAACAAGAAACGTGAAGAACTAAAACAAATTACAAGTTGCAAGACAAGAGACAAAGTGCATATTAGTTCTACCACAACATAACGGTAGAATATATATATATATATATATATATATATATATATATATATATATATATATATATATATATATATATATATATATATATATATATATATATATATATATATACATTTAGTATAATCGACTATTCTTTGTAATTAGTGATTTTCAATCATTCGAGAATCTATTGTTGATCCGCAAGTATGTATATATATATATATATATATATATATATATATATATATATATATATATATATATATATATATATATATATATATATATATATATATATATATATATATATATATATAAAATACATACTTGCGGATCAACAATAGATTCTCGAATGATTGAAAATCACTAATTATAAAGAATAGTCGATTATACTAATATATATATATATATATATATATATATATATATATATATATATATATATATATATATATATATATATATATATATATATATATATATATATATATATATATATATATGTATGTATAAGGTTTTTAATCATTTTGGTTCAAATCCAAAGTTCACATCGTACTCCCAATATTCTTTTTATTTTAGGATTAACTTAATCAATTTTTACTCTCAATATTCTCTTGGTAACAATACACATTTTATTCTCGTTTTTTTAGATTTTTATTTTCGAGATTGAAATAATGATGAATTGTATATATTATTAGTTTGACTATCAATATGATGGAAAATATGTATTATCTCTATTTCATCTCTCTTGATTCTTAATGTGATTGAGTTGGATTTTTAAGTTTTTGAAGTATTGTAACGTGTTGGTTTATTTGAACTAAGAATGACATTAATACCTATTTTATTCTCGCTTTTTTAGATTTTTATTTTCGAGATTGAAATAACGATGGATTGTATTTCTTATTAGTTTTACAATCAATATGATGACAAATGTATTGTGTGTATTACATCTCTCTTGATTCTTAATATGATTGAGTTGAATTTTTAAGTTTTTTGAAATATTACAACGTGTTGATTTAATTGAATGGAGAATGATGTTATTATTAGTAGATTATCTATTGACTTGATTTGCCAACATGCTGGTCAAATAATTTTTAGCTTTGTTTGATCGTTCTTCAGTAATGAATTTATTTGTTTTCATTGTAATCGTTGTTACATTTTTAACATTAATCGAATATTTATTTTTTATGATGTTTGATTGATGTTTTTAGATTGAATGATGTAGCATGGATAAGTTTGTTGAGCAAAAAAAAAAACTAGTAATTTAAAACATAGTAATAATATAACAAAAAAACTACTAATCTAAAACTTAATAAAAATATAATAGAAAAATAATAAACTTTATAAAACATGATATAAATATAATTATAATTATTTTATGCATCGAATTGATTATTAAATTTTATCTAAAATAAATGACCAAAATCATTAATCATCTATCATCGTTATCGTTATCATTATCATTACCATCACTATCATTATATCATTATATCATTATCTTATCATTATCATTATCATTATCATCATTATCATTATCATTATCATCTATCAGTTGATATCTCAAACCATATTGATTTGAAACCTACAAACTTTTCATATCCCCTAAATTAATGACAACTAATTTTATTTCATTCACTATAAATTCATTCAAAAACTCATTTTATACTTTATAAAACATATGTTTATTCAAGCTTCAAGAGCTCTCATAATCCAATGTTATTTGATCCTAAAGTCGCCGAAGATTCCTTACGAGTTTCATGCCAGTACACATGTAAGTATTCAGTTAACCAAATATTATATTATGTTTTTAATCATTTTGGTTCAATCCAAAGTTCACATCGTATTCCCAATATTCTTCTTATTTTAGGATTAACTTAATCAATTTTTACTCTCAATATTCTCTTGGTAACAATACGCATTTTATTCTCGCTTTTTTAGATTTTTTTTTTCGAGATTGAAATAATGATGAATTGTGTATCTTATGTTGGATTAGGTGTCTAAGCCATGACTAATAATTAGTATTTATCTAATTAATAGTAACATAGTCCATTTGGGTTGCCCTCATAGTTGGAGGATTGGCAGAAAGTCCGGTAGAGAGAAAGGTTGATTTATTATGTGATTAATAAATCAATAGAAATTAAATAAATAGTTTATTAATATATTTAAGTGATAATATATTAATTAGAAACTATAATAATTAATTAGAAATTTTTCTGGAATTAATTGGAATTAATTTGGCAGTTAAATTGATTAATTAAGGTGCAGGGACTAAAACTGTAATTATTCAATAGTTGAGTAAGTGACAGTTGAGTGAGTGAGAGTGGTGAACGAAATTATATATGGAAACATATATATTTTCGATTTTGATAATGAGGATAAAAGTGTTTGAATTATTAAGATAAAGGCTTATCTTAATTTGAATTAAAAAAGGTTTATCTTTAAGGTTTATCTGATCACCACTTGGAGCCTATAAATAGGGAGGCTCACCCTAACCCTAGAGCCATGATTTTTGAAGCTCTCTTTGAAGGATTTTCGGCCAAAGTTCCAGCTTGGGTGTGACTGCATTTGAGCCAAGAGATTTCGGTTGCTTTGCTTCCAAGATTCACCTTAAGGTTGGTTTTTCTTGATCTTTCTTTTAGTTTAACTCTTTCTGGCCTTTTAGGAATTGTTATATGTTTAACTAGAAGAAAAACTTAGATCTAAATAGGTTGCATGTGAACCTAGGATTTTTAGTTCATAGTTGCAGAAAACCTTTCAGTGGTATGAGAGCGTTTGGTTGTTTTTCTTGTTAAATTGCTATAACTGCTTTCCTTGTAATTAGGGTTTATAGTCTCTAAACCCTAATTTTGGGCAAATCGACAATTAGGGTTAGGGTTTTGAAAAACCCTAGCCCCTCCCCTCTATTTTGGCGATTTTATGATTAGGGTTTAGAAGGTATTCTATTTTTGGTAACTTTAAATTGTTTAAAAGATAAACCTTAAAACCTTTATCCAAAAAAATCGAAAATTAGGGGATAAGGATAGGTTTTAATTAATTTAATTAATTTGATAAAACCTATCCACATTTGAATTAATTTAATTAATAATTAAAAGATAATTCAAGGATTTAATTTAATTGTTTAAATTGGCGAAAATTAAATAGATAAATCCTAAAATATTTTAAAATATTTAAAATATCAAATTTAATTAATTTAATTAATTGGTTAATTAAAAGATAATTAAAATCGATTTTAAGGTTTAATTTAATTTGAAATTTAATAGTTTAAATTGGCAATAAATTAAAAGATAAACCAGAAACAATTTTTTAAATGGTTTAAAAAATTACATCTTATATATATTATAATTAGGGAGTTATTATTATATGTATAAGATTAAAAATGGTTAGTCAAATCATTAGTAGGCCTCATTCACGAAGCTGGTCTATAAAGTGGGTATAAGGAGACTGCCTATAAAATGGCGGTCGAATGGGTGAACACTCTCGCCCACTGCTCGCCTGATCAGTGGAGGGTCGTTAGCCGAACAGGTTTGATAGGACCGCCTAATAATCACTAAAAGTATAATGATTCAAAGTACTAGAACACTTAATAAAACCCAAATCTAGTTACTTTAGGGAAAATGTGAATTGGTGCTAATCCATGAAATTGCACATTGCACTTTATGAAACATTGGTGGAGCGTGTGTGGTTTACCGGCACGCCAATAGGGGTTCATAAAGAGTTGCGATGGGTTTCCCGGGTATTATCATTGTTGATGGAGCGTGTGTGGTTTACCGGCACATCAATTAGAGATGATAATTAACCCGAGAGTACCAAGCTAATTTGCATGGTTATTCACATCCAGTTTGTGATCCTCGGCATCCCAGTCACAAACAGTGGAGCACATCCGAGATTAAACATGCCATTGAAAAGTTTAATGAATCTCAACAGATCTAGGAATTTCATAAGATGAAATTGATAAGTGCTTATCTACCTTAATGACCATTATGTTGTGATTACGGCATCCCTCTTCACACCATAATTGGGGTATTTTGGATCATAGCCTTATTAAATAACATATTGGGTAATTATTTAAAAGGGACAAATTAAACTAATAAATTCTACTTTCTCTTATAGATGTCAAGTGTCAATTCTCCTCCTTCACCCATTTCTGAAAGCATCAGAATGCACATGCTAAATATTGAAAGGCTAACTGGTCTCAACTGTAAAGAATGGCTTCGTAATTGGAGACTGGATCTCAGCATTGCTGGCAAGCTACATCTCACTGAGTATCCGATCCCAGTTCCACAGGAACAAGTCATCATAAAAGGTTCTTATGATGAATCCAAAGAGATTCGTGACCTCATGCTATCAACCATTGACCCCGAGTTCCGCAAGGATTTTGAATCCTTGGGGCCATATGAGTTAATGCAACTGGTTGAGGAAAAGTTCCAGAAACCAGTTGAAGAGGAACGAACCAGGATCTTCAAAAGACTTGCAGAGTGCAAGCTAAAAGCAGGAAGTAGCGTCAATTCGCATGTTCTTTAGATTGAAGCGTACATAGGCGAGTTGCATAAACTTGGTTATTCCATGAGTCAGGAAGAGAGTGTTAACATTCTGCTCGCTTCGCTGACAAATGAGTACGATCTGTTCATTCAGACATATAGAAAAGAAGACCAGAAAAAGACCCTTATGGAAATGCGTCCACTGTTGACTTTATACGAGTCACTCTTGGACAGGCATAGCTCCAATGGCTCAACTACTTCTAGATTAAGTCCAGTGAAGAGACATAACAAGAAACGGTCAAGATCGACTGGACATGTCTCAAACTGGGAATCCGCTAATTCGGATACAGTCACGGAAAGATTGGAAGACGCTCCAACTCTTTTGAAAGCTCAGGTATATCTAAAAACCTCAAAATTCCTGTTCCAAGATTTCTTGATACATAATGTGATAGTCACATTTTGGTTTGTATGCAGGGAATCAAGAAGGCACGGGACTCTGTCGCATAGGAGCACATTTGGATTGGATCTCCAGCTCGTGTAGTTTTGAAGTTTAGATAGATATTAGAACATTGTTATTAGTCTTTAGATACATTTTTTACATTGTCTATTATATTGTTCAAGGATTTTTTATTTTTAATAAAATTGTCATATTTTCTTTTAACACCTGTTGTTTGAAATTATCCTTGAAATGTTATATGAATGTGTCGAATGTATGATTAGTAATAACTTGAATGTTGATGCATCCAAAGTGTTTGGATTCAAGAATTGTGTCATTTATGATTGTTAATACAAATGTTATAAGAATCAATTCAACCACAGGTCCAGTTGGACAGGACCTTGGAATCATTTGACTTAGAGTCACTTGATGAATTGAGTTCTTAATGTGTCAAGAAATGAATCAACCAAAGGTCCAGTTGGACAGGACTTTGGAATCATCTGACTTTGGAATCATCTGACTTAGAGTCAGATGATGATTAAGTTCTTCATAAAGCACATATGGCAAGAAATGAATCACCCAAAGATCCAGAGGATAGGATTTTGGAATCAGTTGACTTAGAGTCAACTGAAGATTGCAAGTCTTGAACCAAGTTAACAAAGTCATTAGCCTACATAGATATGTAAAAGACATTGAGATTAAGAGCAACGGACACACCTGTTGCGGTGTATTGCTCGAATCTTGATATAGAACACAATTGTTTGTACTTCACGATATTCATCATTCGGTATGATGAATATGACATTGCTAATCGGGATAAGCAATTGAATTGAAACCTCGAACAGTTCAAGGACTTCAAAGGAACTACAAGTTCCACAGAACCTGAGCGATAACATAAACTGAGAAAAAGATTTCACAGTTCATTCTCTTCCAAGAATATTAATGGTTATAATGTGTCTTAGGGAAGATAATGGAGCATTGGTCGAAACAGTTCGATCCTCGATGTATGAGATACATTGCCAATTAGTTTCCAATAAGATGAACACTATATCAGTTAGTCCATATAAACCATACTCCGACCACATCCTAGACTAAGTAGGTCTTGCAAACACTGCCTGAAATGTAAAGCTTGGATTATCCCACTTGTACATAGAAAGTCCAGGGTCTTGTAGTGTTCATCTGAACCTCATGACCAGCTGAACTTGATCAGCATTGTCGTTTCATTAGCTATCCTACTGTAACTAAAGAGCTCTTTTAGAAAGAACTCATGGTCCAAGGAAACAGTGGGAGTTAGGACAGTCCTAAATGAGTTTAGGATTAACAATGAAAAAAACCTTTAGTCATCTCTAGGCTTGGAATAGAAATCAGATTTCTGTTCTACAACTGACATAATCTCCTCTTGACCAGTAGTATTGATCACCGTCATAAGTAGTTATGATCAGGGTGGCATACCGATTGGTGGTAAAACACTAAAGTTGGTACGGATTTGCAATCCGACTACTTGGAAGCATTGGTGAGCCCGGCTGCTGCCAAATAACAGGACCTTAGGACGAGACATAGGCTGTGTGAAAATTTGATTGATTTTACACCTGGTCTAAAAACCAGTGGGAGTAACTGAATCATCAAAAGAAAGCAACATGGACATATACATACCTTCAGAGCATCTAGTTGAGTGAATCGATATTCAGAGTCAAGCAATTGATTCCGAGTAAAGCACTCTCAATAGAAGATGAAATCCAAGAGGATTCTGCATGGCATAGTGTGAGTCGTTAGTGGAGCATGTGTGGTTTACCAGCACACTAATAGGGACACACATAGAGCATGCCATTACAAAAGGTACATGGCCCCGGGTTTCGTCCCGCGGGCATCTCGCAAGAAAGGATATTCAGATTCTCAAAAATATGCCAAAGGATTGGATTTTGAGAAAGGGCTGAAAGATTTCCATTAAAATGTCAGAAAGGTTTGGATTCTCAAAATATGCCATAAGTCCTGGATTTTGTGAATAGCCTATAACCGTGTCAAAGCCAGTGGGAGTCGTCATTATCCACTATCCCCACATGTGGGATAAATAATGGTTCTAGGAAACGTCTCCTTTCATTACGAAGTGTAATGACTTGGTGTTAAGAGACGGATCGCTATGAAAGCCTTAATAGAAATACGACATACTCAGGTGGTTATAAACGTCTATGAGATAGATCCAGATTCTGCCAAGATGATCTTGATGAGATTCAAGATGCATAGACTTAGGAAAGGTTTTTCCTTGTCATTGCAAAGTGTGATGACTTGGCATGAAAGAAATAAAGAAGGTGCAATATACTCATGTAATTCACAGTCATCTATTGGAAAGATGAAATCACCAGCATAGACCTAGTCATTGTAAGCATGATCTTGATAAGATTCAAGATGCACGAGAAAAGTCTCCGAAAGGAAAATAGTTTTTCGAAAATCATGACACAAAGGATTATAAATAATTCTTGGATTCCGAAAGGGTTTGGAATAGGATTAGATCGGGTTCCACAAGTTTTGGATCGATCATAAAGTCATGAACATGTCCTGATAACTTAATGCTTAGGGCATAGTAAGTTGGATTCAGGATATTGCCTGGCTAGGTATACTGGATGGATTGTTTGAACTCAAGTGAGAATTCATTAGGAAATGATTGGGGTGATAGTGTTAATATGAAAGTTTTTCAAATGGGTAACGTCAGGACATGATGTTGAAGGACATGATGGTTAAAGAATCTCGATGGTATTCTGATGGAGCGCGTGTGGTTCACCGGCACATCATAGCACCTCGAAATAGTCTTAGGGTGGAGTCAAGTAGACTAAAGACCCTAAAACCATAGGAAGTCACCGTACACATTACCAGAACGGAGTTAGGAGAGAAATTGACAGGATAACATATTGAGATGTTATCGGATGAGCATCCGATTGGATCATCTGCAATAAAGTGTACAAGTATAATATACTTTGGATACATAGAAAGAGTGTAAGGTTCATAAAGACATAGATGTAAAATTAGAATTGAATGTTTAAAAGAAATTTTTGAAACCGATAATAGTTTATGACAAGACCAGACTTGGTGATTACCTTGTGGAGACTTGGTAATAAGCTGGAGTAGCTGCCAGTCAGATCTTTATGTTTCGCTTTCGCATGTTTTACTTCCCGAATAATTTAATTATTCAGAAAGGTCCACAGTCTCTCATACTTTGGGAAGTAAGTATTGAATCAAGACTGTCGTGAATTGATTTGTAGACTGTCTAAGGAGTTAGGCATAGCAATAGGATTGCTACAACATTCATGAGTACTTAGAAATAGAGATTTGAGTATTGGATAAACCCACGCTCAATAGATTGCTTCATGGATTATATCACAAGCAATATTGAGACGATAATATCCTATGATCTTCAAGTAGAGAGATATGAGTTATAATTTACAAGGAAGTTGTTCATTGATAATATGAAAACGCATCGGTAACTCGATGTTATAAAACATGTTGTTGTGAATGATTTGACTTGTAAAAGATATAAGCATATAAGTCAAAGCTTATTCGTTCCTTGACCCTGATGGGAAACAGATATCTGTAGGCCTCTCGATGATTTTGAAGTTGACTAAAGTGCTGGCCAGCCTGGACTAAATTGATGTGTTCAATTAGAAGTTCTAAAGTCATGAGCAGAATCGGAAATCGGGGAACAGAGTATCGGACAGAGATTGATCTCAATCCATGTCTCGTGTCTGAAAATATCTTGTTGGACGAAGGATCATCTGATCACTTATCTTTGGACAGAACTGACTAGGTCAGAGTTCGGCAGCGGTTTCTAGGAAGCTACAGTTGCTAAATTAATTAGAGGGTAAATTGGTAATTTTAGTCATAGACTTATCCAAGTGGGAGACTGTTGGATTAGGTGTCTAAGCCATGACTAATAATTAATATTTATCTAATTAATAGTAGCATAGTCCATTTGGGTTGCCCTCATAGTTGGAGGATTGGCAGAAAGTCCGGTAGAGAGAAAGGTTGATTTATTATGTGATTAATAAATCAATAGAAATTAAATAAATAGTTTATTAATATATTTAAGTGATAATATATTAATTAGAAACTATAATAATTAATTAGAAATTTTTCTGGAATTAATTGGAATTAATTTGGCAGTTAAATTGATTAATTAAGGTGCAGGGACTAAAACTGTAATTATTCAATAGTTGAGTAAGTGACAGTTGAGTGAGTGAGAGTGGTGAACGAAATTATATATGGAAACATATATATTTTCGATTTTGATAATGAGGATAAAAGGGTTTGAATTATTAAGATAAAGACTTATCTTAATTTGAATTCAAAAAGGTTTATTTTTAAGGTTTATCTGATCACCACTTGGAGCCTATAAATAGGGAGGCTCACCCTAACCCTAGAGCCACGATTTTTGAAGCTCTCTTTGAAGGATTTTCGGCCAAAGTTCCAGCTTGGGTGTGACTGCATTTGAGGCAAGAGATTTCTGTTGCTTTGCTTCCAAGATTCACCTTAAGGTTGGTTTTTCTTGATCTTTCTTTTAGTTTAACTCTTTCTGGCCTTTTAGGAATTGTTATATGTTTAACTAGAAGAAAAACTTAGATCTAAATAGGTTGCATGTGTACCTAGGATTTTTAGTTCATAGTTGCAGAAAACCTTTCATCTTATTAGTTTCACTATCGATATGATAGAAAATATGTATTATCTCTATTTCATCTTTCTTGATTCTTAATGTGATTGAGTTGTATTTTTAAGTTTTTGAAATATTGCAACGGGTTGGTTTATTTAAACTAAGAATGACATTAATACTTATTTTATTCTCGCTTTTTTATATTTTTATTTTCAAGATTGAAATAATTATAGATTGTATTTCTTATTAGTTTGACAATCAACTGATGAAAAATGAATTATCTCTATTTCATCTCTCTTGATTCTTAATATGATTGAGTTAAATTTTTAAGTTTTTGAAATTTCGCAACGTATTGGTTTATTTGAATGAAGAATGATGTTATTATCAATAGATTATCTATTGACTTGATTTGCCAACATCTGGTCAAATAATTATTAGCTTTGTTTGATCTTTCTTCAGTTATGATTTTATATGTTTTCATTGTGATCATTCTTACATTTTTCTTATATTTATTTTTTATGATGTTTGATTGATGTTATCATTATCATTACCATCACTATCATTATATCATTGTCTTATCATTATCATTATCATTATCATTATCATTATCATTATCATTATCATTATCATTATCATCATTAAAAATCATATAATATAGGTATTCAAATGTATATGGTTGAAGATATGAATCATAATTGCACCATATTCATTTGAAACTTCTAAAACTCTTCAACTTTCCACTAATTAATTACAATCATTCAAGAGTTTTTGACTTGCATAATAATAATATTAAGTAATCTATTTAAGGTGTTATAATTTATGGGCATGGTAGTTGAATAGGTTTTAAGTTTTTGAAATTAATCAATTAAGCACTTAATGAAATATTTTTAATTGAAATATATTATATTGATTAAATTTTTTGACTTTTAAATAGTATATATAAATAAAAGCATATGGTTTCATAAAAATAATTATATATTATATATTAATTTCAAAACTTTTATTTAATTAAATTATTTATAATTGATTAAATCGTTATCTTTCTTTATTTTAATATTTATCTTTATAATTATTATAATAAATACCTTACAATTCAACGTGGTTCAAGATATGTCATCTATCTTGAACCATAAAACTACCAAACTCTTCAACTTAGTCTAATTAATTTGTTAGTAATTTATATTGGTTAATCATAAAAAAAAACCTTTCAATTCTCAACTAATTAATTACTACAACTTAATAGTTTTTCTAACTTATGATATTTAATCGGTGATTATGGTTGATATAGATGTATATATAGTTTATTGAGATAAATCAAGTTGATTGACTTAAAGAATGAGATGAAGGAAAATAAGACTTGAAACACATTTACATATTTTGCTAACATCCCTTGAGATTTTGTGCTTTAGTTTCATTATTTACTAACTTATCTCAATATTTCTTTTTTTTTCTAGGTATTTATGTGTTCATCGGATGAAAAAGAGAAATATAGAGAACTTTTTTTTTTGCATGGTGTTATATGTATATCAAATTCATAAAATTTCATACTACGATACTAATCAAGAGACAAAAGTGATTCTTTTTTCTTTAATTATCAATTAGAGTTAGTTAGGTTTAAATAGAGTCTTTAAGTTTGATTTTGTGAAATTATTTAGAAGTCAAAGTATATTGTTAGCTTTTATCATAGATAGGGTAAACAATGAAATGTAAGGATTCGAATGTAACTAAATAATAAAATCTGCAAAAGTTTATATTCATTACCTTTGAAGAAACTCATGAAGAAAATTGTTATAATAATACAATTCTTTCTCAAAGGTAACATTTGTAATATTATTACTATGTTTATTTCTATTTTATTTTAGATGTTGAGCTAATTCATGTTAAGACATTTTCTTATGTTTTTATTACACTATACATATATAATACAAAATTACTATTGAATGATTCATTGATGTTGGTTAAATTAACATGTTGATAACATTATAATTATATTAAAGATGTGATTATGATATTGTGTTTGAGTTTTGTGATGAAAAAATTATAATTGATACATGATATATATTGTGATGACATATTTATAATTAAACCTACGTCTTTATATTAGATCTAATGTTTTCAGATTCTTATATGATATGCCAATATATTTTTCCAAATATATTTTATTCTTGCGCAACGCGCGGGGATACGCCTAGTTTTAAATCATATAATAGAGGTATTCAAATGTATATGGTTGAATATATGAATTATACTTGCACCATCTTCATTTGAAACCTCTAAAACTATTCAACTTTCCACTAATTAATTACAATCATTCAAGAGTTTTTGGCTTGCATAATAATAATAGTAAGTAGTCTATTTAAGATGTTATAATTTATGGGTATCAAATGATGGTAGTTGAATATGTTTTAAGTTTATTAAATTAATCAATTAAGCATTTAATGAAATGTTTTTAATTGAAATATATTATATTGATTAAACTTTTTGACTTTTAAGTAGTATATAGAAATAAAAGCATATTGTTTGATAAAAATAGTTAACTATTATATATTAATTTCGAAACTTTTTTTTAATTAAATTAATTATAATTGATTAAATCGTTATCTTTCTTTATTTTTATATTTGTCTTTATTATCTTTATAATAATTATAATAAACATTCTTTTGAAACTACCAAACTCTTCAACTTAGTCTAATTAATTAGTTAGTAATTTATATTGATTAATCATATTTAAAAGCCTTTCAATTCTCAACTAATTAATTACTACAACTTAAGAGTTTTTCTAAGTTATGCTATTTAATCGGTAATTATGGTTAATATAGATGTATATATATAGTTTATTGAGATAAATCAATTTGTTTGGCCTAAAGAATCAGATGAAGGAAAATAAGACTTGAAACATATTTATATATTTTGCTAGCATCCCTTGAGATTTCGTGCTTTATTTTCATTATTTACTAACTTACCTCAATATTTCTTTTTTATCTAGGTATTTATGTGTTCATCGATGAAAAAAAAGAAATATAGAGAACTATTTTTTTGCCTGGTCTTATATGTATATCAAATTCATAAAAATTGATACTACGATACTATTCAAGAGACAAAAGTGATTCTTTTTTCTTTAATTATCAATTAAAGTTTGTTATGTTCAAAGAGAGTCTTTAAGTTTGATTTTGTGAAATTATTTACAAGTCGAAGTATATTGTTAGTTTTTATAATAGATAGGGTAAACAATTAAATGTAATGATTCAAATGTAACTAAATAATAAAATCTGCAAAAGTTGTTATTCATTACCTTTGATGAAATTCGTGAAGAAAAATTGTCATAATAATACAATTCTTTCTCAATGGTAACATTTGTAATATTATTACTACGTTTATTTTTATTATATTTTAGATGTTGAGCTAATTCATGTTAAGACATTTTCTTATTATTTAATTACACTATCTATCTATAATACAAAATTACTATTGCATGTTTCATTGATGTTGGTTAAATTAACATGTTGATAATATTATAATTATATTAAATATATGATTATCATATTGTGTTTGAGTTTTGGAATGAAAATTTTATAATTGATACATGATATATATTGTGATGACATATTTATAATTAAACCTACGTATTTATATTAGATCTAATGTTTTCAGATTCTTATATGATATGCCAATATCTTTTACCAAATATTTTTTATTCCTTGCGCGTTTGCGCAAGGATACGCCTAGTTTCAAGAATAAATGGATACGTTGAGGAGGGAATTGAGACGACCCAATAATCCTCCATCTTAGTTTTGTGTTTTGAACAACTTATATGAATTGCAATTTATATCAATTTTTATTTTATTAAACATATTATATCTTAATTTTTAATATGCTTATAATTTAAATGTATCGACATTTTGTTGGAATTTCTAGAAAACTAAATCCGGATTTTTAATTAAAAAAAACTAATGACGCATTAGTGACATATAATGTGTCGCTAGATATGCAGCAATCTGTCGGTATTCAGTTATTAAGATATGTTGGTAATGTGTCACAAAATATTGCGTCGGTACCATGGTCAGTTGTGCTCAACATGGTTGTGCTGGTAGTTTATCGGTATTCAGTGCGTCGATAATGTCACACATGGTTGTCAGTATGGTCAACTTTGATCAACATGAGCGCACCCGTATTTCGTGCGTCGGTATTCCATAGGTAAAATGTGTAATGTGTCTTTTACAATTACCCATGATGGTTTTTCTGCAAACCTTTTTGCGTTGGTAAACCCCATTAGCTACACATTACCGACGCAGTAGGCCATAAGTAATGGGTTGCTTTTTAGTAGTGTTTGTTGATTTGAATTCTTATTTATTAAGATTTATATTTGTTGGTAGACTAAATCTTTTTGGGGAGAATGAAAACACAAATAAACAAAATTTACTTCCTAAAATAGGAAGTGATTTTAGGATATTCTCCATTTAAAGTTATTTACATTAGAAACATCATAGAGTAAAACCTAATTTCATGGAAATAATGAAGACATTGACAAGTTTAGTTTATTTAATGCTCACACATCTTCATATGGACTGGGTGTGTCATGATATCATTCCATGAATATTTGTACTTATTCTCGATTTGCCGTATGCATCATCATCCCAACAATTCATCATCACTATAACCAATCTAACCCGTAAGAAACACTATCTTCAGATGGAAAATACAATTCCTGCATCCATATTTGCAAAATGAATTGCATTAGTTTTCGGATCGAGTACAAAAAGTAGAAACCAACATAAAAGAGAACCGTTTCGAAATGACTACCTTTAAAAAGAAAGTAATAAAATGATGAATAAGATTTTCTTTTCGTGTTTTTGGTAAAGTAATAAGTTTAGACTAGTTGGATGGAACCAAATGACAAAGGAATTGAAAGCAATTGATAGCCGAATAACCAAGATAATTAAAAAATATTTATATTTTATCACCATGGTTAGTCTATTGTGTTGTCATGAATTTTTATGTAAATATTTTATATTGTATGTGTAGATTTAAGTGCTTGACTTTATGGTATTAATGATTTTGTTATAATTAATAATTGATTTATTTAAAAATAAAATCAAACATAATAAAATCTCATTAGTACTCAAATGTAGTTCTATCAAAAAAAATATTTTCGGGTTATTTTAAGAAATAAAGTTGTTATTCAATTAAAATTATAGATTTTTTTACATAAATTTATATCATTACGAATCATATAAATAAAAAGGTCTATAGTGTAAATTCTCAATTTATTAACTAGATGGTAAAAAACATGTTCTAACTAATGAATAACAATTAACAAAAATGAATGAAGCATGTTTCTTCAAAAAACGGTTCATTTCAATTAGTCATTGAAATCGAACTTCATTTCCATCTCAATGGACCATTCCATTTCCTCACTGATTCCATCGTCCTAAACACAAGCTACTACTCGAAAAAAGAGAAATGAGAAGTTAAGCTTACAGATAGGTTGAAATCGAGCGGACTACCCACGTCATGATTCTCAAGGATCATGTCTCGAGTGGCTCCTGCAACATCATTAGTGCACATGCTATATCCCAATAAAGGGTGGCTACTAGATGTCGAGTAAGCATTGAGATTGTTTTGGCTGAAGAATGAACTATGCAGTATAGCTAAATTAATGGTTTCATCTTTGTAAGTTGTTTCCTTCATATTATCATGTACTTGACCGGTGGAGAAAGGTGGGATGTACTTTTGTTCAAAGCCTTTTGATTCCTAGATCACATGAAAACAATATAGTCATTAATTATTATTATAATGTTGAATTCAGGACATATACATAATATTTTTATAGCATAAAAATAATACATGTCGAATTTACTATCTTTTTCACATTGAATGTATACATACGTCGTGTGTGTACATAATGCACTAAGTCGAAAATATGAAAGACCTTTCATAAAAACAATCTTTTAAAATGTGTATCTATGAAGGGTGCACATGTACATTATTGTGTTATGAACACATGCACATACGTTTGTGCACATGTGCACCTTCAAAAATATAAACTATTTTAAGATTTTTTTTGACAAAAAGTCATATATATATATATATATATATATATATATATATATATATATATATATATATATATATATATATATATATATATATATATATATATATATAAAATTATTTAGGTAATTAATTATTTAACTAATTTTATACATAGAAAATAATGGTATAGTTTATTTTAAATTATAAAATAATAATAATAATAATAACAATATAATTGTTGTAAAAATAATAATGAGAAATGAGAATTAAAAAATGATTTTAACTATGTAATATCTAAAAATAAAATGAGGGGATTAATTAAGCATTCGGGATAAGTTAATTTAAGGAAAATGTTGCAATGGGTAGTTAGTATCATTATGGCATACTTTAGGGGCTAAACTTGTAGATAGTTGAAATTTGTGCATGATCTCTAGGCCGGATCCAACTTACAATCAAGATTCCTTTTCTATCTTGAGCTCTCGATTCGAAAGCTCGTGCTCCCTTTCGATTCACTTTTTCCCGTATACGACACCAACCCTAAAACACACACTCACACCTTCACGACTAGAGCTTGGAACCAATAATAGGGAGGAAAGTGTCTTAGAGTTTCTTGCTATTTGGAACTGCGGTTTAAGTGGTGGTTCACGACTGTGGAACCCAAGCTCATTTCCCTTCTCTTATCTCTATCTCATAACCAATATGCTAGCATAATCCCACAACCCTAGGTACATACCTTTACGATTTTAAGTTACTAAGAACACGTATAGAGACCTGAGAGATAAATCGACAAGAAAGATGAAGGGATAAGCATGAGAAGAAATGGAAGAAAGGAGGTGGAGAAAAAACAAAATTTTAATCCCCCAAGTGTTAGGTTTTATCCTTGGGTGATTGTAGGACATGAGCTATTGTTCTTCCATGGTTATTCCTTGTATCTTTCAACTTTTCGATATCCTTGACTTACGAAGAAACCACCATAACACCATCATGTATTGTGGCCGTGTTTGTCATCAGAAAAGAAAACAGCCCCTTGACGTTGTGATTTTGTGACTATTGCTATCTAGACACTCTTCAATGCATAACTACAACTCTTGATGAGTTTGTAGATCATAAAACCTAGTTTGTCTTGCCTCATGTTTCCCAAAACCCTTGACGGGTTTCTTGAATTAGGAATTACCTAAGTTATGTGTTAATGAATGGATGTACATCAAAATTAAGCCAAGGGATGAATTGAATAAGTCAATGATAAGTGGTCTTATTGAAAAGTTAGAAATAACACACTATATCTCGTAACGACAATATACCTTGTTTTTTCCAGTATGTGTTGTAAAAAATAGATGTCCACTTGAGAAACCACCACAAATAGAATTTGTTGGAAATTGGGTCTAGTTTCAAGAAAGGTATGGAACATGCCATTTGGAATTAAAATTCAGAAGTTAATTATGACCAAAACATTGGAAAATGGTCTAAAATGACTTTTTTAAGAAAATTCATAAGATTGTCCTATTAAGTCCTTAGTGCATCAAGACCTTATAAATAAGATGTTTGGGCGTATGTGACATGTGTTAAGAAGTTTGTAAAGTCATTTTATGGGTTTATAAGTATGAGCTTGTATGGAAAACTAAACATATTAAAGATTATTATTTTATGTGAGAAATCCAATTTAAAAATCTGTACTTCCAAATTCATGTCTTATACAAATGGAGAGGCTTTAACGAATATGTAATAATCTGAATAAAGGTTTATCTTATAAACAACCTAACGGGTTAAGGTCTTTTGATAAAGACTTAATGAATGACTGGAAAATGAAGCTAAAGAGAATATTACACAAATAAGTAGTAAGTAACAAGTTGGAACATGTTTTAAGTAGTGTCTATTTATAATATTTATAGGAAAGTACATGATATGTTGAATGGTTGCCATTTGGATTGTTGCTAGCAGTTTAGTTGAATCAGATGAGTCACACAAACTTGCTTATTATAGTAATATTGCATGTAATGTGTTTTGTTTAATATATATGTATGCTATGTCTTTTCAATGGAATAATATGATATGTATTATGTGAATGTATGTTGTATGCAATTTGACTGATCATGAAGGACCCACGGGGTGAAGTGGTTTAGTCGGCCGGTTAAGAAGGACTCACGGAGTGAAGTGGCTAGTGGCAGTGTTTGAGAGAAGCCCTTCGGAGTAATCGTCCTGTGTTAAGAAGTTTTTACCAGTGGTATGTGTTTTGTATGTGTTTGAGGAGTCATGTTATGTCATATTATGTTTTATTTACGTAAATGTATGAAAGTAATATGTGAATTCATGTGATTATATACGAGTATTGTGTATGCTCACTAACTGTTTCTACTTACCCGTTGAATACTAATGTTTTAGGTTTAATAAAGAAAAGTCAAGTGTTAACGAGGAAAATGTTACAAGACGAGCAATCGGTCGGAGTTCAACGGGGGTGAGCACACTTTTTATTCGACAGTATGTTATCTATATGATGGAAAGTTAAATTAGTATGTAGTAAGTCTAATGACGATATGAATGTGAAATGTCATGTAAATTGTGTATTGATGCTATATGATGACGTTAAGTGGTAATGTCTTATGATGATGAATGCTAGAGTCAAATGTACACTAAATGAGTTATGATGATGCTATGTGATGTATAACCTAGATGCTTGTAGATTATGTATTTTAGTACAAGCGTGTAAAGTACGTGACTTGTTATGTGAAATCTTATGCTTGGAATGTGATGTATGTTAGCAGCTTTTATGTGTGCTTGACTGTTAGAATCGATGTTAAAGACTTACGTCAGGAATGCCTTTAGCAGTGCATAACAAGAATAACCTATGTTTAGAGTTTTGATTTGGCCTTTCTGCATGTTCTTGTTTGATTGTTGCTTTAAGACAGAGTCAACTATTCAAAGGCATATTTGGCTAGGTTTTATGCATGGTTAGGCATGCATGATGCATTTTGCCATCATTGTTGAATAACGTGAAACACTATGAACTTTTAAAGTTACTCTTAGGATAACCTAATAATACCATTAATATGTATAACTAAGTAGAATATACTTGTACAAACTTATGAATCAGGAACGGGTGGTAAAGTCAACTATGTGTGTATATTGTTTAAGCAGTGTTGTGGCGTGCATATCTACTGACACATGGTACCCACTATGACTTGGCAGAATCATAAGGTTTTCCGTGAATCAAGCCAGTGGTAATGTGTAGAAGTAAAATATGCTAGGAGAAATAAGATGTTTAATAATGACCAACATGCCCTACCTGTGATGTATTGCTAGCATGTTCAATGCTTTAGTACTTATTAATAATATGTAGTTATGAAAGTCTAGATAAAATGGCATAGTTGGATGTAGCAGAAGTAGTCGAAAGTGGAGTTACCCTATTCTCAACACTTTCATTAACAGGTTGGGTTGCCGACATAGGGAAAAGTTACACGAGCAGTTTGGTGGTAGCATGATCACCTATAATGCAGACAACAGAGGTTATCATCAAAGAAAGAAGCATGGAAGAATTGGATGTTTGGATGGGCGAACGGATAAGAAGGACAACAACTAGAACAAACCATGTTTAGAAAGTAGGAAGCATTTATTATTGATTATGTAAAGCCTAATCCGAACCGATGAGTCACTACGACTGAAGAAGATCAGCTGTCCGAAGCAACCAAACCGAGGCGAGGTCGTGTTTCGTCTGGATCAGTTTCTTCGACCGAGGATGTGATCTCCGCTTCGGATGATCATGCGATGCGAAGCGAAGATCGAGCAGTTGTAAAGTAGGTATCATGAGTCTGATGTGTTCCCTATTATCTTACTCTACTTTAAGATCGTCCACAGGAAGGCGTCATTCGGACCGAGGGGCAGTCTTCGTTATGGTCCGAAATTTGCTATAGAATCTCCACATGGGTCGGATGTGTAGAGTCGAGATGTCGATAAAATGGGTAAGCTACTTTAGAAGTGAAATGTACTCTTGGCACAAGATCCGAGAACTAGTACTGTCAGAAGTTGGTCTGCCACAACATGTTCCATGACTTGTCCCATCAGTTAGCCTAGTGTAGAAAGTCAATGACTAAAAGATTTATCATCATCACTCTCAGATTATGTACCCGATTATATATACATCTCCATGTAACCAAGAGTGAGCGTGTGTAGAAAATTTTAGAGTGCAGTTATACTTGTAAATTTGTATAGCATTCATATAAAAAATTCTTTCTAGTTGGTGATCTTTTCTTGTTTGTTCTTCTTATATTTTTTGCTGCATCAATTTCTTTGGTCGAGTGCTTACTGTCGAGAGTTAGTTTGGTTGTTCTTGATCTTGCGATATTTGAAGTTATCGATCTCGACTTGTTGTATCCCCTTACCCAACAAATGTATAGTTCCCGTCGCAGATATAAATAACCTAACATGTCAACGTCTTTTGGTAAAAACTTAATGAATGAGTTGAAAATGAAGCTAAAGTGAATATTACACAAATAAATACTAAGCAACAAGTTGGATCATGATCTAAGTAGTGTCTATTTATAATATTTGTAGGAAAATACATGATATGTTTGATGGTTGACATGTGGATCGTTGCTAGCGGATTAGTCGAATTAGATGAGTTACACTAACTTACTTATTATAGTAACAGTACATGTAAGTACATGTAATGTGTTTTGTTTGATGTATATATATATATATATATATATATATATATATATATATATATATATATATATATATATATATATATATATATATATATATATATATATATATATATATATATATATATATATATATATATATATATATATATATATATATGTTTATGGAGGACCCCCGGGGTGAAGTGATTTAATCGGCTGGTCAGGAAAGACCCGCTAGGTGAAGTGGCTAGTGGTAGTGTATGAGACAAGCACTTTGGGGGAATCGTCCTGTGTAAAGGAGTTGGTACCAACTGTATGTGTTTGAGGACTTATGTTATATTATTTTGTATGTACATGAATGTATGAAAGTGATACGTGAATGCATGTGATTGGTATAATATGTGATCATTGTGTATGTTCACTAAGCATTTCTGCTTACTCGTTGTCCGTTAAATACTAATGTTTTAGGTTTAAGGGTTATTTTCGGAAAGGACACGACGTGATCGCTCCGACGAGTTCACAATAATAGGAGGACCCTTATGAGTAATTTGTTATTTTAAGTGTTCTGCATGTGTTTAAAGTTTCTATTCAAAGTCTGACATTGTTTGGAAAACTATTTGTGAAAGTACAACACAAATTCAATATTTTGTTTAGCAAATTATTTTCTTGTTTAATATATTTATGTTTAAATGTTTTGTGGAAGTTGGTAACACTCGCACTCTGATAAATGTTTTAATTAAGTTTAAGCAATGTTTGTTTCAACAAAATTCTTACTTGATTTCTAAAAAGGCTTCTAAAGGTTTATTTATTTGGATATTTTTTGTACAAACAATTGGGTTTTACATTAACCGATTAATATAAAGGTATATATAGTACATTGAGATAAATCAAGTTGTTAGGGCTTAACAAATGAAATGAATGAAAATAAGACTTGAAAACACAATTAGATTGTTTGCTAACATCCCTTAAGATTTCGTGTTTTAGTTCCATTATTTGCTAACTTTTCTTAGTATTTCTCTTTTTTTAGGTATATTCATGGGTTGAAAGAGAAAAATAAATAAATTTTTTATTTTTTGCATGATTTTATATATTTATCTAATGTGTTATTTAAGAGAAAAAGTTATTCTATTTTATTTTATTTCATGTCATCATTTTACTTTAGTTAAAATAAAATAAATTTAGTTGTGTTAAAAAAGAGTTTTAGTTTTGATTTTGTAAATTTGTAGAAGGAAAATGACACAGTAGCCCTACGAATTCTTTAGTTTTCTTTTAGCCCTACGAAGTCTTTAGTTTTCTTTTAAAAGGTCACTAATGTATCTTTGTGGCGTAAGGGCAAGAACTAGGCATGAGCTTGGTCCAAAAACCCAATCGAACCCGACCGAAACCAAAACCGAATTAGAATTTTTTTAAACCGAATACCGAACTGAATATGTATATTCGGTTTCGGTTCGGTTCGGTTTTTCATGATCAAGAGTAGTGTTACGTTAGGGATAAATATGGTCCGGGGACCGATGTCATTCGGTGGTTTAAATATGAATGAACTCCCTTTTCCTTTCATAGACAATGACATGATGCATATTGAGACGCAGACGGAAGTTGCCAAGATTAGAGAGGTAGTCGACTCGAAATTCAAGCTCGAGAGAGAGAGAGAGAGAGAGAGAGAGAGAGAGAGAGAGAGAGAGAGAGAGAGAGAGAGAGAGAGAGAGAGAGAGAGAGAGAGAGAGAGAGAGAGAGAGGGAGGGAGGGTGTTGCTACCAACCTGGGATGGTGATCGGAGAATATAATCCTCATTGACATCTTTTTCATACGGGTGAGACTTTCCAGGGCGTGGTGGCTCAGGAGCATCGATCATTGGTGTCCTGGGACTCGTTAGCCTCATCGAAGCATCTGATTGTCCAATATCAGTGTCCTTCTCAGTCTGCTTTTGTGCCTGATAAAACACCTTCGAGACCACATACTCTCCGTCCTTTTCATCTTCATCGGTTCCTAAATGATACTGATGCATAACCCAGTTTATTTTACAAGGTCTGGAACCCCCAACCGGAGTCCCATAAAGAACCATAATCTTTTTGAATCCTAACTGAACTCCATTCTTGAAGATAGCCTTCGTTTTACCAGTCTTGTGCCAACGTGTCAAACTAGACCCCTTGTGAATCTTCCTTCGCTTTCGTTGACCTTTAGTGTATGCGTTTGTGTTGCGATAAAAGAAATGCACACTGTTTCCATCTTTTCTTGACCCTATAAATTTACAAGACATAGTCGTTACTCAATTTCCCTTCTAGATACCTCAAAACCTTCGTATCTAGTTAATTAACTTGTTATAAAAGTTGTTATTTTGGTTTTTTGGAAAGTTCGTAATGTTAAACGCTAAGTACACAATAAGAAGGGTGGAATTATATTAGCATACCAGGAAGATTTTCTGGATGTTCGAAGCATATTCCTTCCTCTCCATCAAGTGAAGGGATGAATTCATCAATATAAGAGTGTTGTTTTTCATTTCCCACTCCACATTTAGCTGCTAAATGTTCCAACAGTTCAACATCAGATGGATCAAATTTCACTCCAATAGGGAGCCCAGGCCACTCATTTGACACCTTAAAAAACAGAAAACAGAAAACATCTGATCAATTAAGATTTTAGTACTCTACATTAAAATCACTTTAACGAAAATTGATATCATACATTGTTATCATCATTTCTGAAACCGCATTGTGGGCATTCCCAATTTGTGCCAGAATCCTTGATTTGATGTACGGAAGAAAGACCAGTTGTTTTCACACATCTTGCAATAGTTCTACCATCAAAAAGCCAACTCCTGCAATATTCAAAATGTCAGTTAGAGTTGGTCAAAATAACCGATTTTGAAGAAGGATTATGACTTACTCTAAGAATGTTAATTTCAATATGTTTACCATATATAGAAATATGCCATATTCTTTTCGTAAAGTGGACCGACTATATATAGACCTTTTTATTCTGCAAATATTCCATATGAGTCGCCTACTTTGGTACTAAAAAACGAAATGGAGATAAATTTACTCTATAATTACTGCTTAACAACATCATTATAGGATAAATTCAGACAAATAAAGAGTCATCGACTCTTGCCTACATAAAGTCCTAGAGAATATAAAAGATATATCCAGATAACAAAATGTTCGGAGATTTCTTACTAAAGTCTATCTTAAAAAGACATTGTTGAGATTATCCAAGAAAAGAAATTGATGCAAAACATCTTATCCCCAAATAATGATTTCAGATTTACTTTCCATTTTATTACTGGCTTCATCATAGTAACTCATCACTCAAATGCGAAATAATTGAAGTACAAATCATCACAAACACATGCATTTGCAGGTAATGGAGATCACAAATTTACACAAATCACACCCATATACAGACGCGGATTTTGTGGAGAAGTTTACAAATAAAAATAGTAATTTTGTTTAAACTGCTCGTTTTTTTTTTTCGGGGAGCATGTGATGTGGTGATTGAAGAAAAAGAAGCACCCATAATATTTGGATCTGAAATTTACATTTTCTTTCAGAACTGAACATCATATATAGGAAGTTGACAGCAAAATTGCGATTGGGGTCTTAAATATACATTCTAACTTCAATCTATTTCAAGAAAAAGCATCAGAAAACAGAATTAACAGGCCGTAGATTAATCACTAACTTCGCCATTTTCAAGAGATGTCGGAGCAAAATCGTTCAACATCCGATAGCCTTTCCTTGTTCTTCTTCCGAGATAAGCTAACCAGAGAGAGAGAGATAGAGAGAGAAAGAGAGAGAGAGTGAGAGAGAGTGAATGAAAGAGAAAGCGTGTGATTGTAAATAAATAGAAGAAATATTCATGAGCGGGAATATGAAGCCGTGTTCCATAGCAACAGGTACGTATACAGAACCTCAGGTTCCATAATTGGTTATGATACTTAACCAGAAAGTTACTTTTTATAGCTGTCAAAATTTGTGTTGCTTAACTGAAAAAAAGAAGAAGATAACATACTACTGTTATTTCATAAAACCGTATGGTATAGTGTTGATGATTTAATATTAAAAAAAGTGTTGTGTTTGTTATTCTACATAAAATCTAATCATCTGAACGTGACAAATTTACCTTAAATAAAATCTATCACATTTGTTTATTAAAGGGTGCCCTTTATTAAATGAGAAAGTAACTACAAAGACAGAAAATGGGAAGTAAGCTATACAATTTTGTTTTTATAAAAATTGTGATGGATTTGATAGTGAAGGTAAAGTGCATGTAAAAACATAATTTTAATAACCGTTTAATTTAGGAAATTTATTTTTTGAAATCAATATTTAGGTGTCGATGTATCCAAGTTATTTTTTTAGAATTTTATTTTAACTAAAACAATATACAGTAATTTTATTATAAATAATTCACCCTAAAATTAGTAGAAGGGCAAAAGAGGGATTTTACACTTAATCATTGTCTTGCAGTTCAGACCGAGCCTCGATCGGAAGCTATCATTGTTTGGGTTTGGACAAGGTATAAAATTACTAAAATAGGAAGCAGGAAAATCTAGGCCACAGCTAAAACTTGCTCCCCAAGAAAGAATAAAATTACAAATAGCCCCTTTATCTTGCTGAAAATGGTCGTTTTAGTGCTTATACTTTGTATCTTATGAAAACTCTCAAAAAATAAATAAATAAATAAATAACGGATTGGAGTGTTAATTTGATGGTTGGTTATTGATTATATATATATATATATATATATATATATATATATATATATATATATATATATATATATATATATATATATATATATATATATATATATATATATATATATATATATATATATATATATATATATATATATATATGGAGAGGTTAAAATGAGAATGTTGAGAATGTGAGAATGATTATGGACCAATCATTTTATAGTAATTTAACAATATGTCTAATTAATTAAAAATCCTAAATAATTATGTTTTCCTATAATCATGGGATTAATTTATTCAATTTCTATGATTATAGAGATTACGATTGCTGTTACCTAAAATAAAGGAATTAATTGATTTTTTTGTTATTTTATTAATGGAAAATAAAAAAATATTTTTATCACTTTTTTGTCAAAATTTTGAAATTTTAATATTTTGTTTATTCTTTTTCACGGTTTCAATCATGAATGAATAGAAAAAAAATATTTTTATAATTTTAGTGATTTAATTTTTAACAGTATTTTTATAGAGATTATACAAAATTCCGTTGTAATCATCAATGAATAAAATATACATAAAAAATAAACTATTTGAGAATTACCGAATACGCATCTAATCATAAATAAATAAACCTGTAATCATAAATGAATAAACATACAATGATATGTAAATATACATATGATCGTAGGTGAATAAAACACGGTTAAAAGATTATAATTACAATACAATTCTAATCATAAATGAATAAAACATGATCTATACCACAAACAATAATTAAAATACAATAGTTCTTTATTACCCTAATCACAAATGAATAAATCATTTCATATGAAAAAAAGTTAT
Organism: Cichorium intybus; assembly: GCA_023525715.1. NCBI lineage: Eukaryota > Viridiplantae > Streptophyta > Magnoliopsida > Asterales > Asteraceae > Cichorium > Cichorium intybus. The sequence continues at coordinate 52,420,739 of CM042016.1, read as the reverse complement.
AAAATCCATCCCAAGGTCAGCACTTTTATTGAATGAATCGATGCCCTTTTTTCTTATTGTTACCATCACACACAAAAATTAGTGGCACTCGTGATCATTGTCATTATTAGGTTCACACCTGCAAAATCAAGTTGATTAATTATTAGAAATTATTATAATTATTAGAAATTATTATAATTATTATAATTATTATAATCGTTGATGATTAACAATAGAGTTTATATGTTCACGTTTTAATGATTAATTGAAAGTGGTTGTTACAATGTTAATCATCAATGATTAACACTGCTCATCATCGATTATTATTGTAGTGGTTGGTATAGTGTCAGTTACAGTGTTAATCATCAATGATTAACACTGTTCATCATCAATGATTAACACTGTAATTTATTAACATACAATTTTAAGTAAAACATCTTATTGCAACAAAGTAACTTTCTCATCATTAGTATTTACAACAAACATTTTCTCATCATTAGTATTTACAACAAACATTTTCTAGGATAATTTCATCAGAAAAATCTATTTATAATCAAATGGCTAATGAATATAACATAAAAACATAAATCAAATAGCAACCGGAAGTTCCCAAAAATCGAATGGTTTTATGAATAAGCATAAAAGCTTTATGTTTTGCAAATTTGCAATTTGCAATTTTTGCACACTGTACAACGCATTAATCCTATTAACTTTTATGATTTAGTAACCTAAATAAATTAATCCTATTAACTTTTATGATTTAGTAACCTAAAGAAATTAATCCTATTAACTTTTGTGATTTAGTAACCTAAAGAAATAAGGAAATAAAGTTTTCTTTTCATACGAAATTACCCACAAAAGTTAGAGATTTTCCTAGTAAAAGAAAAAAAACTGGATTGTTGCTTTTTCCATAGTCGGATAATGTCGATTTCCTATTTCACATACAACTTCGCAATACTAAATTAATAATATGATATGTCTCTCGAATTCCCTAAACATAAAAACATAAACCAAATAACAAATTTTAATTAAATTAGCATAAACATCACAAATGGCTACAGGTTACGCAGAGGATGGTGCTTGGTTTTAATTAATTCGTTGATTCCTCCTCATTATTGTATGCAAATCGGATTAATGGAAGATGTAAACTCATAAATAAAACATGATTTCAAGGACTGCATTTTACTCTAGAATCCTTACCTGGAAAGCAAAGCGGACTCTTTCTCGAAATTTCCCCTCATTATATATGTCGCATTCTTCACTTCCAGCCTTTGTTATGGAAGCCGATGATCGCCTTCGTTTTTCAACATCTGGTCAGCACAATAGATTTATCGAGAACAGTGTTGTGTCATCACGAGAAAGGGAGGTTGGGTCGACCCTCTTATTATCAGATCAAATTGACGTAGAGAAGCCACGAGGATCGGCTAGGGTTTTTCGAAAATGGGGGGTCACGAGGGAGAGAGAGAGAGATGAATAAGGGAAAATTGATTTCAAGATACTAACTTCCTTATTTAAAAACGTAATTTAAGGAATAATTAAAATAATAGATATATAAAATACACAATATAACCTTACCAGCAGTTTGTTATTTGCTTTTGAACACCTTCAGTTTTGTATATTTGCATAAATGGCACAATCATATCAGCCATTGATTTGAGAATTTAAATGGTTGAGATCTCTTCTCACTTTTTCAACCTTTTAACCCTCCTCATTTTATCCTACCTATATATATATATATATATATACATATATATATATATATATATATATATATATATATATATATATATATATATATATATATATATATATATATATATATATATATATATATATATATATATATATATATAGGGTTAGATTCTTTTAAAAACTCATATTTTCATGAGATCTTGAGAACTAAATGTGATCCATTATATCATTATCTTGAGAACTCATATCTTCTAGAACTATCACAGGATCATTAATAGTATTAGAAAATCGAGTTAATGCCTTCTTCCTTTGCCTCTCACTCCTTCTACCATATACTGAAAGAGTAAGAAATAATGTTATATTATTAATAGTGTATAATAAAAAATGTAAAAAAAATTGGTACCGTGTTTAAACATTGTGTAGACTTCCGGCCAATATGATCTGAAAAAACGCACAAAGCCATTAGGGTTTAAGGTTATGAATAGAGTAAACAAAACAACTAGTATTATGGTTTAACTGATCAAGTTGTTCTATAACAAATACACATAAACCATACTTGATCGGTGAAATATTAACATCGACAACAAGATATTAGGGATTAAGTTAATCGAAATCAAAATAAACCAGAAGAAATAGAGAATTTACAGATGGAAATAACAACTTGATGAACATAATCGATTCACATATAAACCCTAATTGATCGGTGAACTATTAACATCGACAACAAGATATTAGGGTTTAATGAAATCAAAAACAAAAGAAACCAGAAGAAATCGAGAATTTACATATCGAAAAAACGACTTGATGAACAAAATCGATTCTGAAAATGACTGAAAAACTCAACTAAAAAGAATAGATTACCTCTGCTCGCCTTCTTGATTACTCGGAAACTTCAAATCTTGTTAAACTTAAAAGGTAGAAATCGATAATATTGAAGAACGATAACATCGGTTGTTACTGATGGAAAGATATCGCGTAATCGAGATAAACAGAGTAAGCAAGAAAGGCGGGATTCGAATAATAAGGAGCTACAGACGGCGATTTGATTTTACAATACTACCCCTAACCGGGTTTGAATGAGTTTAAAATGGAGTTAAATTACCAATTATTTACGAAAATGCCACCTTCAATCTCAGCCATGGGTTTTTTTGATCTAGTGGTCCATGTGTGGTTCTCAAGATCTCATGAATATATGAGTTCTCACAAGAACCTATATATATATATATATATATATATATATATATATATATATATATATATATATATATATATATATATATATATATATATATATATATATATATATATATATATATATATATATATATATATATATATATATATATATATATATATATATATATATATATATATATATATATAATTGGGATCCGGTAAGAATGAAATTTTTGGTAGGAAGGTAAGAAGTTTTTTATTTACATATTTTTCCGGCGAAACAACAAAATGAATCAATAGATGATGCAAAAATCACATGATTCACAAAAAAAAAATTCTCGAAAAAATAACTCGATGATTCATTTTTACGATGATTTTGTTGTCATTCACTAAAATTGTCCGTAACGTGAATAAAAAATTGATTTACTAAAAAATGATTCATCAATATGTTTTTTTAGGAATTTTTTTCAATGAATCATGGTATTTTTGATTCATCTAGTGATTCATTTTGGTGATTCGTTAAAAAACCAAGTAAATAAAAAACTTCTTACCTTCTTACCATAATTTTACTTTTTATTCTTCTATATATATATATATATATATATATATATATATATATATATATATATATATATATATATATATATATATGTAGAAGTTCAAATGAGACCATGTAAATTTTGTGAGACCGGGAGACTCAATCCTAGCCACTCATTTTGGAGATCAAAAAATTAAAAAAAGATTAAAATAGGCTAAAATAATGAGAACTTTCAAAAAAAAAATTTATACTTATTTTCGCAACTTATTCTATCTAAAAAAAATTAAAAAAAAATTAAAAAAAATAAAAAAATTTGAAAAAAAACCTGGAAAAATCAAAAAAATATTCTAGTAGAATGTTGTTGGATGTTGCATATTCTAATAGAATATTACACAAACTAGTGAAATATTCTACTAGAATATGAAAAAACGCTATTTTTTATTTTATTTTTTTTTTAATTTTTTTTTTGAATAAAAAAATGACGAAAATAATAAATAAATACATTTTTTTTTAATTTTTTCATTTATTTTGCATTTTTTAATTTTTTTTGTTTTACACCCAAAATGAGTGGCTAGGAATGCGTCTCCCGGTCTCACGAAATATAATGGTCTCATATGAACTTAACTATATATATATATATATATATATATATATATATATATATATATATATATATATATATATATATATATATATATATATATATATATATATATATATATATATATATATATATATATATATATATATATATATATATATATATATATATAATTAGGTTCAAATGAGAACCACTAAAATGTTAAGAACCGTGAGAACCGATATTCACACATTAAGAATTATGTTTTTTTTTGTTTTTTCACACTTGTTTATTATGTTAAAATATATCAAACATAATAAATTTACTTATTTTTAATACGTTTTACAATATTCACAATATAATAAACTTTCTAGTTATTAAACTGTGAATTAGTGGTTCTCACGGTTCTCAACCTTTTAGTGGTTCTCATTTGAACCCTTCCTTATATATATATATATATATATATATATATATATATATATATATATATATATATATATATATATATATATATATATATATATATATATATATATATATATATATATATATATATATATATATATATATATATATATATATATATATATATATATATATATATATATATATATATATATATATATATATATATATATATATATATATATATTAAATTGCAAGTTTTGGTTGCGAGGAGATTTCATTGTTTACTTCATTTTATATTTTTTTAGAGTCAAAACTACTTAATTAATATCATAGTATTATTGTTAAAGCATTTGATACAAAATTCAAATAACGTGTATTTGAAAATAGCATTTTTGATTCTTCTTATAGCAAACTTTTATATTTACGTTTTTTCCACTCAACTAATTTCGAATTAATTGTTTTCATCCATATTTGTTATAAAGTTATATTATTGGTATTTCGTAAGTTACGATTCCGGTCGTTTATTATATGTTAAAGTTACGTTTTTCGTCCGTTATATAATTTGTTTTTCTATCGAGCTGCGTTTTTCAATATACCGGGTTTTTGCAGCATCGCGCAGACGGTCTAGACACTAGTATATATATTAATTATCAACATCCGTTTGTGAGAGAGATACACTGTTAATTTCCTTTGACTTTTTCCAGAACCTAAATTACTAGATTCAGATCATAATATAATTGTTAAAGCATTTGATACAAAATGAAAATAAGATTCTATTTGGAAATAACAATTTTGGTTCTTCTTTTAGCAAACTTTTATATTTACGTTTTTTCCCCTCAACTAATTTCGAATTAATTGTTTTCATCCCTATTTATCATAAAGTTATATTATTGGTATTTCGTAAGTTGCGATTCCGGTCCCTTATTATATTTTAAAGTTACATTTTTCCTCCATTACATAACTTTTTTGTCGAGCTGCGTTTCAATATACCGGGCTTCCACAGCATCGCGCGGACGGTCCAAATACTAGTTCTTAAATAATTCGTGGAAAATGTCAAAGGCTTGATTCTATGAATTTATAGCGTTTAATATTTTTTTAACAAGGATTGTATAAAAAGAAAACTAACAAAACTTTAGAAAAAATACAAAGTGTTTAAAGGAGAATGGATTCAATCGAACCAATTACAATTTGTACTACGTTTTCAAAAAACAAAACAATTATAAGAATAATCGATTACTGTATCTATTACCCATTTTTGGTTCTTTCAATCATATCAAAACCTCACTTCATTCATCAACTTTCAAATAACCCAAAGATCAGTCATGATAATTGAGAGTAAGGCATCTTTTTTGAGTCTAGATAATGTGAGAATTTCAAGCCAAGACTTCAAGTGTGGCCTCGTGGAGAAAGGGGGAACCGTGAAGCCAACCCAACGAGCTATGGCACTTCACAATTTCATGGTGATGGACCAATAGCAAAATGGTGGTTACCCTTTTCAACATGATCGGCACATAAAGGACAATTCACCATAGACGAATGTATACCTTTAGAAGAAAGATTTAGCTATGTCTCCATCCGGATTTGTTCCAAAGGGTATCTATGTCTCAATCCGGCAACAAGAATTCTTCATTATGATTTCTAGTGGCTTTAATTGAAAAGTTACCATCGTTATCCAAATCCCAAAACTTCATAATTTCATGGTGATCGACCAAGTAGAAAAATGGTGGTCAACCATTTCAACATGATCGACATGTTGGAAATAGTGTTTAAGGTCATTAACTGTTGATGATATTTTTAATAATAGCAACGCCCTTTTGGGTTGCCCTCACGACCCAGTAAAAACAAACAATGACAGAAATTGAGTAAGAATAATTAGTTTATTAGTTTAAGTTGAAATAAATTAATTAGAAACTAATTGGTAATTAACTGGTAAATTAATTTGGAATTAATTAATAGAAAATAATTATAGGGATTGGATAGTAATTAATTAAAGGTTTTAATTAATTAAGACAGTCTAGGGGCAGGCTGCGAGGAGGCTCCTTAAGTTTGAAACCCTAGGAGCCCTCGAGTATAAATAGAAGCTTAGGGGTCAAACCTTAAGCATCCCTTTGACCTCCTTTGTGCCGCCACCTTCCTCACTCTCTCTTTCCTCTCCTTTTTGGCGATTTCCAATACCATTTCAAGAGTTTTTGGATCTTGCTGTTAGCCTAGAAGAAACTCTGATAGTCTGGTTTTCTGGTGTTCTTGGGTGTGAATCATTAGAGAGATTCTGGTTTGGATCCTTGCATCCAAACAAAGGTATGAATTCATAATCCATCTTGTTAGTGTTGGAATAATGTCCAATGTCATAAATAAATCAGTAAGGACTTTCCATTAATAGAAGTGTCCTTTTTGGGTTGCCCTCAGTAGTCCAAATGGTATTAATATTAATTGAGATAGATAACTAAATATTTTATTAATTATTATATGATAATAAATTAATTAGAAACCAGTTTGAATTAATTGGAATTAATTTAAATTAATTTAGGATTAATTAAAAGTACAGTGACTAAATATTAATTGTTCAATAGTTGGACAATGGATAATATTGAAAGGATGAGGAAAGGGGACGAAATTAGATGGATATACCATCAAAATTTCGTTATGTAACATCCGTGTTTTGGGCCTAGGAGTTTTTGGCTTAAACCGACAAATAAAATTTCTTTTGTAAATAAAGAAAACAAATGAATAACTAAATTTAATATTTTGTTATATTTTATGTTGTGAATAAATGAGTCAGATTTAGTTTTAAAATCAAATTGTAACCAAATGTGAGAAATTTTGTCATAAGGACTAAAAGTGTCAAATTGGACAAACTTACCCTAAGTAAATTTGACTAGTCGTGGATTTAGAAAATTAGAAGATATATTAAAAAAATTGAGGTGGAGTTTAAATTAGGTCTAATAATTCCTTGAATTTCATTAAGAACCTAAATTGTGAAGAATTTTAGTATAAGGGACCATTTGTGCCAAATTGGGAAACTAAGGGTTAGTGTTGACCTAGAGAATGACTCAAGTGAAATAAATAATTATATTTAGGGCATAAGTGTGAACTTAGAGACTTCTAGTTAGAAGAATTGATTTTTGGGGTGTTGGGTGAAGAAGGATCAAACTATAGGGACTAGTTTTGCCAATTATGAAAGATATCAATTTTTAGAGATGGGTTTCCCCATTTCAGCTTCATTCACGTGATTTGAGAGAGAGGAGGAGAGGAGATGGCGATTTTCTAAGAGTTCTTGAGAGATTTGAGCTTGGATTTGATGATTCTTGCAAACCTTGAAGTATCCTAGCAATCTAAGGTATAAACCCTTCATCTTCTAGCTTTGAATTCGAATTAGGGTTTGGGGTTTTGACTCAATTCTAGATTTATGGTGGGATGAGGTTATTCATATGACTCCCCAATGTTTATTTTATGTTTCTAAGTTGATTGGAATCTACATTCAATCCATGAATGCTCTAGATTCACTTATTTGATTTATTTGGGTGTTATGAACCCTAGAATTTGGGGATTTGATGAATAGAGAAAGAATATTGAAATTATGGTTTGATTTGGTAGTTTTGGATGAGGGGATTCATTTCTAATTATTCCCTAAGGATTCCAACCTTTGAATTGTAGTCTTAAACCTTGAATCACTAGAAAATGAGAATTGGGTGTTGAAATGGGTTTTATTCATGTAGATGATGATTGGACCTCTTGTTTAATGGATGGATGAATGAGTTTAATGTATCAATTTGGATGTATAAGTGGAGTGAGGATCATTTCCTAATGATTCAATGGAATGGAATAAGGAATCTCCACTTGTAATCATCAATTGTAAGATTGGAATTGGGTATTCCATGGTTTAAGCTTATAGAGTGAAGTTGTGATCATGGCATGTTATTGATTCATTTGAAATGGTTTTGAATAGTTTAATTTAGTCTAATGATGTGTATTTTGGGAAGGAATAATGTCCTTTTGATGTCCATGAGTTTTGGGAAGAATCGGAACTTGAATCGGGTCAAAAATGAGTGAAAATGACCAAAATCGGAGCTGCACCTGGGCGTAACACGACCTGTGTTGTCCTTACAGTGAGTTACACGACCCGTGTAACCCCTTAGACGACCCGTGTTGGCCTCTGTCCGGATTTTGGGCACTTTTTGAGTTTTGAGCTTTTCGGTTTGGGCATTGGGTCCTTGTTTTAATGCCAATCTTTGGGAATGTTTTAACTAAGATTTTCCTTATATTAGAGGGTCAAGGACTTCATTTTGGATGACGGATGATTGTCCTTCTTAGTTCTAAAGAAGTAATTATAGTGCGACTTTTAGATGAAACGAGTATGATATCTTCCGTTCTTGTATTGTAGGAAGGAGATATGTTATAGTGACTTGGAGGTGAGACTAAGGACTTGAGCTAACACTCAATTAAGAGGATGTGATGGATGAGATGATGTCTAGGAGCGCCTTCAAATGCTTCAACCTGGTATGGAGTTAGTGTTGACTCGTCAGTTGACCTTGGGTGAGTTTACCGGGAGTACACATCCCAACTATTATCTTTTGTGTGTGTTATTAAATACTTTTCATGCATGATATTATGTGCAATGTGTTATATGATTACTACTTGTGCATTTCATGAAAATGAGTTTCTAAAGATGTTTTCAAATAAAGATTACAATGATGTTTTGAAAGATGTTTTGATCATCCTATTTGTGCATTGAATTGCATATAGGATGGGATTGACCGAGTGAACCTTATGACGAAGATGAGATGATTGTCCCGGATTTAGGAAAATCATGTGCAAAATGCCCAAAATGAGATGTTTGTCCCGGATTTAGGGAAAACCGTTCCCGACATTAGGGAACCGCATGAGGGAGTTGCTTACCCTCATGGGGCTAGTGTGATGGCCACTAGTTCTAGTTTAGCCTATATGGGGATCGAGTGACATGCTTTGTGCGTGTCATTTGTGAACTTAGGTAGGTGCCATTGTGGTGAGTTGGAATTGTATGAGATGGACATGGGTTGGGATAGTTGCATCATGCATTGCATTTGCATATCATAACTATCTATTTTGAGTAAACCTTATGATGTTTTAAATAACTTTTAAAGTGTGCGTTAAACCTATTTTTGGGAGTTTGTCCTGAGTGTGGTAGTTCACTACTTACTCGAAATGGGTCAACCTTAGGTAAACTCACTAGGCATTTCAATTGCCTAACTTATTTTGATGTGTACTCAGGTTGAGAAGTTTAGATGACTTTAGAAGAGCTGAACGTTTAGAAGGCCACGGTTTGTGTGGTATCATTTGAGTTGTGTAATGGTATTTGAATTGTTACAACCTCGCTATTTTTTTAAACTAAAATGTTTTATCTAAAATGGGACCAAACGATGTTTTCCGCAACTTAAACCTAAATTATTTCTCATTAAACCCCATGTGTTTTTAAAATGGTTTTGAAAGAAAATGACTTATTTGAAGATGTTGAAACTAAAGTTTTCACTAAAGGATGGTTTTATGGAATAATGATGATAAACCATGGGTTAAAATAATGTTTTATGAAAAGCCTTAAGCGAGGGTGTTTCACGTTCACCGCCATATGGGATAGGATATTAGATTTGAATTAACTATAAGATGGATAATTTATACAGTTTGAATTCAAATCTGGTTTATCTCTAAGCTCCATGTAAACTATAAATAGGCTTCCCCTGACACCATATTCTGCACCCCAAATTCCAGAGCTCTTAAACCTGAAATTTTTCTCTTCTATCTAAAGCGGAATCTATAATTCCCCTCTAAGGTTTTATAGCGCTTTTCTAAAATACCTATTAACTTAATTGTTTGGACTTTTGGGTGTGAACCATTAGATGTACTCTAATTTGGGTACTACCTTCCTTGGATTTGGATTCAATCCTCAAGACTGTTCCTCAAGCAAATTGGTTTTGCTAAAGGTTAGTATTCTTAAACCCTCTTGTAGTTGTAAATTATCATTAAGTAGCTTCCTTGTAGGTTTTTAGTAACTGTTACTAGCCTTAGATTTTTGTATGTTTTCCGCCGCCATGATTGCATATTCTAGGCTATAGAAAACCTATCAGTGGTATCAGAGACTATGCTTAGTTGATATTTGCAATACATGTTTATATTCTTGCTACATTAATTTTCAAAAATTCGTTTAAGGCATGGATAAATCGAAAATTCTGGAGTTTATAATTTTAAAGAGTTTTAAAACAATTTTTGGTAATTATTTCCAAAAGGTTTATTTATCCTTTGCATTTTTTGAATTTTTTTTTAAATTATTTCCTTTTTGTTGCATTAGGAAATAGCCAATTTAAATGTTTAAATCATTTTGAAATTTTATTTACGATGATTGAATTAAATTAATCATTATCATGTGTCCTCACATGATTTGAATATTTAATTATTAATTAGTTATTGTCATTTGATTATACATGAAAAATTAGGATTAACTGGTTAATTCAATTTTGATCCTAAATATGTGTCTTGCTTGGATGATGTTAATTGTTAACATGTTCCCTCACATGATTAGAATAGTTAAATGGTGATTTAATATTACCATATCATCACATAGGTTAATTGAATTAAAACAACTACTAAATTTTAAAAGTCTAAAATATACCTTATACATTATATAATAGTTCATATTATATGTATAACTAAGATTAAATACATCAACTTGGATCAAGACTAGGCTAATCCATTCTAAGCACTCTAAGATGGTTTAATAAAAAAACCTATAAAATGACCGTTGAATGAGCGTCCGTTTCACGCATCCCCATTTGTGTGGACTAATGGAGTTACCGAAAGGGTCCAAACAAAATTAATGTCAAGTTAAAAGTATTAACTTAAAAATTATCCAAACAAAATTCCCATTTAGATAAATAGGAAAATGTGAAAATGTATGCTAATCCATGAAAACACACACCATTTTCTTAGGGTCTTTTAATGGAGCGTGCGTGGTTAACCAGCATGTTAATTTGAGACTGTAGGTGAAAGATGATTTGGCAATTGGTGTTTATGGTTATTGATAGAGCGTGTGTGGTTTATCGACACATCAATTTGATACTATAAATAGATCGAATGTGCCAATGCGGTTTTGCATGGTTAATTCACAATCTTGTTTGTGGTCCTCGACATCCCAGCCACAAAGGTAAGATAGCATATTCGAGATTAACATGCCATTGATGAACTCAATGAATCTCAAAAGATCTAGGAATTTCATAGTGACTAAAATTGGCAGAGTGTATGCCTACCTAAAATAAGTTCATTTATTATTACGACATCCCTCTTCATAGAATGAATGTAAAATACGGATCCTAGCCTTAAAAATAAATTGGGTAATTATTTTAAGGAATATATATAAGTCAACTAACTAAAGCTTATCTCTCTTGTAGATTTCGGGAATCAATGGTGATCTCCCTTCCCCTCCTCCTCTTCCTCATATCGCCAATTCAAATTTCACTCCACTCTCGATTCTCTCTAACGAATTGCTAACCAATCCTAACTATCTAGATTGGACGCGGAATCTAAGGATGACGCTTAGTTATGAGAACAAGGAGTATGTTTTTGATAACCAATTTATTGAGATTGATGATGAAACTGCTACCCCTAAAGAACTTATTGTCTACCGAAAACATGTTGATGACACTGCAAAGGTATCTTGCATCATTAAAGTGAAAATGTCCTCAGAGCTCAAAAAGACCTTCGAGGATAGTTGGCCATTTGAGATGAACTTGCATCTTGCTGAAATGTTTCAGAAGAAGGCAAGGCAGGAACGTTTTGAGGTTGGCAAAACCCTAATGGCGTGCAAGCTAAAAAAGGGAGAGTCTGTTTGTGATCACATGCAGAAAATGCAGCGACACATTGAAGGACTCGAGAAATCTCAACGTGAACTTCAAGAAGGAGTTGGCCATTGACATGGTCCTAAACTCGCTTCCTAATTCTTATGATAAGTTCATTTTGACCTATCATTTGAACCACGCGGAAACCACGTTGATGCAGCTACACGGTTTGTTGCAAACCGTCGAGGGGGCATAAGAAAGTCTCATGGCCCAAACACATCAACTGTTCCCATTGTGGCCATTCGACATGGCGAGGAAAGAAAAGAAAGGCCTATTCTCAACCCATTTGGAAAGGAAAAGCCCAGGCTGGAGAGTCTAGCCATGGGTTAAAGAGAAAGGCCAAGTATGCGATTCCTCCAACCAATGATCCGAAAGAGGCCACTTGCTTTTACTGCACGTAATAGAGCTATTGCAAAAGAAGTTTCCCAAAGTAACTGAAGAACATAAAAGATGGTAAAGTCAAGGTATCTGGCTCCGCCTCATGTATGTATATGATCCAACTCAGTAACAACAATACTTATAATTCGTGGGTCCTTGATACGAGATGCGGTTTTCACATTTGCTTAGGTATGCAGGGCCTAAGGGAAAGTAAGGAGCTTAAGCAATGAGAGCTAAACCTGATCATGGGGAATAGACGTATCGCGCTTGTTACGAATATCGGGATTAATGAGCTCATGCTTGATATTGGAGTTAGGATAGATTTATTAGATTGTTGTTATTCATCAGAAATGTCTAGAAACATAATTTATTTCCATGCACTATTTAGACAATGATACAATTATTTATTTGATAATAATAATGGTGATATTTTGGTTTACAAAGATGGTTCTTTTATATTCAAAGCTTATCCTTGTAATGGTGTGTATGAAATTGTTGTGTGTGTGAATAACTTGAGTAATATAATATTAAACATTGATTCTTCTAATGATTTAGACAAAGCGTGTTTGTGGCATTGTCGTCTTGGGAATATAAACAAGAAACACATCACCCAACTCCAAAGGGATGGAGTCTTGGAATCATTTGACATAAAACCAAATGATGTATGTGAATCTTGTTTGTGAAGCAAGATGAAAAAATCACTATTCTTAGGGACTTTTGAGATAGGTGAAGGATTGTTGGACATAATCCACACAGATGTGTGTGGACCCTTCAGATCCGCCATAAGGGACGCAAATCGCTACTACCTTACATTTATTGATGATTTCAGAAGATACGGTTATGTTTATTTGATTAAACATAAGTCGTACACTTTTGAAAAGTTCAAAGAGTTCAAGCACGAAGTAGAGAATCAATTGGGCAAGAAAACAAAGATACTCCGCTTCGACAGGGGGCGAGTATCTTAGTATCGAGTTCAACGACTATCTACGGAATGTGGAATAGTTTCACAATTGTATCCTCCTAGAATACCACAGCTTAATGGTGTTGCTGAGATAAGAAATGGAACCTTGTTAGACATGGTTCGTTCCGTGATGAGTCGATCTTCTCTTCCGATAAGTTTCTGGGGATATGCCTTGTAGAGAGTTGCTCATATTCTAAAGCATGTACCGACTAAGAAGGTTTCCAAGACACCTCATGAAATGTAAAGTGGGAAGCGTACTTCACTCGCACATATCAAGGTCTGGGGTTGCGAGATTTTCGTTCGGTGCAAAATCCAAGATAAACTTGAAGCCTGAGCCGAGAAGTGGTTGTTCATTGGTTACCCTCAGAAGTCCTTTGGATATTTATTTTACAGACCTAGTGAAAATGTGGTGTTTGTAGCTCGAAGAGGTGTCTTTCGAGAAAGAGAACTTATATCCAAAGAGGACAGTGGGAGCAGAATTGATCTTGAGGAGATTCAAGAGTCAACTAATGAGGAACCTGTAGTTAACATTATCACCCAACCAAATACTACAAAGCCTGTTTTATAGGTTGATAATTAGGACTAAATGTTGCAGCGTTTTACCCATAGACTGTTTTAAATCCTTTGATTACACCGTTTTTAAAACCCGCCTGAGACGAAGGGTGTTACAGTTGATATCAGAGAATCAATTTAAGAGAACTAGGGGCTTAGACTAGTACATAAACTTAAACCATAAGTGCTTAATGATGTTTTGGAAGTTAATTAGTAATCCTTTATGAGAAACTTAAAGATGACCTATTAGGATGACTTATAGGATTATATGTTTATAAAAATCTGAATGACCTATTATTATTTTAGAGTTAACCTGTAGGGTTTTTAAGACAATGAATTTATGAAATGATCCGCTTACATGTACCATTATATCAAATCTAAGAATTATTTATCTTTGAGGAAATTATTACTCTTAGTCTTTTGTTGTAGTTCCGGGGACGGAATCATCGTAGGGGAATAATTGTAACACTCGTATTTTAGGGGCCGAATGTTTTTAGTTTAAGTATTTCAATTTATGGATTTATTTAATAGAAACTAAAAAATTTAAAACATAAATTTCTATGAAGTTTTTATTTATAAAGGATTTTGTCATTTTATATCAAAGTGATTTTTTAAGCGTGAAATAATATAAAAAAAAATCTTTTAAAAGAAATTGTTCATATATATCTTTTTACTACAACGTTTTTGAAAAAATGAAGTTTCAATAAAAAGAAAAAGAGAAATTACTTTTGAGATAGAAATATTAAAATTATTTTAGATGATAAGATATAAACATAAAATATTTTCAATGTCAAAGCATTCTTTATATGCCAATGAAGTCCAGCTCAGGTGGATAGAGGCATCAGGGGTTTTACCTAAGGTCTCGGGTTCGAGCCTTGTGGTTTCCCCAAGAGGTGTGCGAAAGGTGGGAAGGGAGGCGTGTGTGGTCTGTAAGTCCTGCCCCTGAGGAATGGCTGGCGCACGGTCTAACGTTCCCTGATTATCATAGTTGTTTCCAAAAAAAAGCATTCTTTATATAAAAATAAAAATATTTATATAAAGTTTACTAGAGATAAATTATTTATACACTCCTTGCTACTACTTTAATTATGGAAATGAATTACTTGTGCGGACCGCACCACTAAATTAATTATTATGCGGTTCCAATCCTTTTGTAATCATGGAATTGAATTATTATGTGGAATTTAATTATGGAATTGAATTATTGTGCGGTTTCCACTACTTCAATAATTCAATTTTACATGTTCTTATAAAGTATTTTTAATATTTATTTTCTTCTATTTGTATAATCTCTATGATATACTATATGCATTAATGTGTTGTATTAATGAAATAGGTTTTTTTTCAAGATTTTGAACTTTTGAATGTATTTTTTAAAATAGGGATAAATTTTATGCTTTGATCAAAATTTTGAAACCATGCATCCACTTAGGATGCGTTTGAGACTTCTGTAGCCACGACTATGACTTTGACTTGATAAATGATTATTTATTCGCAGTGAGGGATTTGATTATTTGATTATGCATGTAGGCTAACAACCCTTCATGAGGTCTGGTTTAAATGCCCCGCCGGACCTGGATTTGGAGTCATGCGTATAGTACTTCGTGTGCTACCGACATTTGATTCCAAATTGGAGCCATTCTTCTTAGGTTGGTCTATGAGATTGACTTGGGTTATTGGGTTGTAGAAGTATATGCATTGCATTCTTTTATTATATTGATTACGAAACTTATGAACAGTTATTTATACAATTCCCCTTTATTGAAATTATTACTAAACTATTATATTAAGTTTTTGAAAACTTTTTTGGGGGGTTTAACTTGATGTGTTGGATCATCTACTTATCCAACACTATTACGGGTTAACCACGGTATTTTCATATTTAACTTGATTTAATACTCACTAGGCTCCCGAAGCCTAACCTATATATTTTCATATTTGTTCACGTTAAGGGATTTAGAAATATTGAAGACTAACTTAGCGTTGGACATTTGGAAGATCATATATTTAAGATTTATAATGTACATATCCATGTTTACTTTAAACTGTTGTTGATTGATATGATTGTTACACTCTTGTAGATGTTTTTACAAATACTATATTTAGAAACTTGAAATGTATTTTTGGGACTGAATTTC
Source organism: Cichorium intybus (assembly GCA_023525715.1). Taxonomy (NCBI): domain Eukaryota; kingdom Viridiplantae; phylum Streptophyta; class Magnoliopsida; order Asterales; family Asteraceae; genus Cichorium; species Cichorium intybus. The sequence goes on along the minus strand of CM042016.1, from coordinate 52,404,475 downwards.
GCAGCGTTTTAACGATCGACTGTCTTAAATATTTTGATTAAACTGGTTTTAAAACCGCCCGAGACGAGGAGTGTTACAATTGGTATCAAAACATCGATTTAAGTGAACTAGGGGATTAAACTAGTACATAGACTTAAACCATAAGTGCCCAATGATGATTTGGAAGTTAATTAGTATTCCTTTATGAGAAAGTTAAGGACGACGTATTAGGATGACTTATAGGATTATACGTTTTTAAAAATCTAAATCATTTATTATTATTTAAGAGTTAACCAGTAGCGTTTTTAAAGATGGTGAATTTACGAAATGATCCACTTACATGTACCATTATATCAAATCTAAGAATTATTTATATTTGAGAAAATTATTACTCTTATGGGGTGTTTGGGATTGCTTATTTAAAACAATTTATGCTTATTTGTATAACTTATCCGATTTTAAAACGGAATTTTAAAAAAAGTGTTTGGTGTAACGCCCCATTTTCATAAAGCATAATAATGCTATCGTTTTAACATAGTTGTCAAACTTCATGTCTGGAAGACATAAATATCAAAAATACGGTCGAACAAAAACATTTGGTTTGAAAGTTTACAAACATGGGCGTTACAGATTCATACCAAAATAAACCATAGCAAGCAAGTTAGAGTTACAAACCATTGCATCAACAAAATGTTCACTCCAACTATCATCCCATTATCTTCGTGTCATCTACTTGCTACTATTCATCGTCACTAGAACCTTGAATACATGGCATCAAAATAAAATACGTAAGACGAAGACATCTCGTGAGCTACATGGGTTTGGAGACGAAACATTTATAAACATATCTAAATCATTTTTCAAAACATTTATAATCATATCATATAAAGACTCTTGTTGTCAAAACCTTATACTTAGGGCCTTCATCACTTTTAAAGCCTTTCATAATAAATCGAGTAATAATATTTCTATCATAAAACTTTCATTTTCACTTCCTTCACTTTGATTGGTATTATAGCATACTTGAGTTTTATACTTAGGGCCTTAATCACTTTTGGTGATACCCCAAGTCTGTACTAGGTGGTATGAACATATCCAACCACCTCAGCATCTTATCACATGCTATTACGGGTATATCTTAACATGTTTAATTTTTATACAGAGGGTCTGAATCATTCTTGATGATTACCCGGTCTATACCAGAATGGAAAGAACACAATCAGTCCATTCTAGCATCTTTCCACATTTAGGATATCTACTGCGCGAAGAGGCGGTACAGCCCCAGTAGATTCCTCTGTATTCCCCTTGTGCCATTATCAACATACCATGGTTTGATGATATTCCTCCGTAATTGTTCCTGTACAAGTTGCGGGATTAATTAGATTTAGGCACCCAGTCCATACGGAAAATGGGTTGACCCTTACTATCGATACACGAAATTGATTCCAAACTCATATCACGTTGATCAAACAAAGGTGAAACATCATAAAATTTTTGAACACTGCCTTTAGGAACCCATCTATAAGTTGATTTAAATCTTTTATCTTTGGACCAGATGGGAACATTTGCATTATATTTAGAATCAGAACTGCTATTTTAAGTTGATTCTTGAGATAACTTAGACTTTACAAAATTTGTTAAAACAAAATCATTTCTTGAAACAGTCTTTTTGTTTTGAGTAGTTTCATTCTTGGCTTTTGTGTCATTGTAGTTTTTATTTCTAGAACGTGACCTCGAGGGTTTTCTTTTATTAGATCTCCCTTTTGGCATGTTCTGCCAAACCTGTTAATGTTGAGAAGCATACAAGTGTCAGGGACAATTTCTGGCTATATGACCAGCAATTCCACAATTAAAACAAGTCTGTCTTTTCAAGGAGATATTGGAATTCTCTCTAGGTCCATATTTATTCAAATTATATCCACAACACACACTAGCATGCAACAAATTTGTTAACCAAAACCTTTGTCCTAGATTCTATAAAACTAACATCACATGGTTTTTCAAAAACATCAAAAGTTTTAATGTCAAATGTCACACCATCAAGCAAAACAGAAGTATCAGTTTTCAAACAATTTTTATCAAAAATAGAAGCAGATGAGTCTTCCTTGTCCTCAATCTTCGTTTTCAATTTATCTCCACATGAGGTAAAAGCATCAGTAGATTTCTTTAATCATGAAATTGAATTATTGTGTGGAACTTCTTTTAGAATTATGAAATTGAGTTATTTTGCGTGTTCCACTATGTTAATAATTTAATTTTGCATGTCCTTATAAAGTATTTTTTATATTTATTCTCTTTTATGTGTATAATCTCTATGATATACTATATGTATTAATGAGTTGTATTCATGAAATATGTTTTTTTCAAGATTTTGAACTTTTGATTATATTTTTTCCCAATAAGTGATTTGATTTGTTTGATTATGCATGTTGGGCTAGCTACCCTTCGTGTGGTCTAGTATAAATGGTCAACCGGACCTAGATTTGGAGTCATGTGTACAGTAGTTTGGGTGCTACAAGCATTTGATTCCAAATTGGAGGCATTATTTTGAGATTGATCTACGAGATTGACTTGAGTTATTGGGTTGTAGATGCATATCATTGCATTCTACTATGGCGTTGATTACGAAACTTATGAAAAATTAGTTATACCATTCCCCACTATTTAAACTATTACTTAACTTTTAAATTAAGTTTTTAAAAACCTTTGGGGGGGGGGGGGTTAACTTATGGTGTTGGATTATCTACCTATCCATCACTATTATGGGTTAACCTCGGTAATGCCCATTAGGCTTCCCAAGCCTAACCTACATATTTTCATATTTGTTCACATTAAGGGATTTAGAAAAGATTGAAGACCGACTTAGTGTTTGACATTTCCAACATGATATATTTAAGATATTTGATGTACATATGCATGTTTACTTTAAAGTATTGTTGATTGATATGATTTTTACACTATCGCTGATGTTTTTGCCAAAAACTATGTTTAGAAACTTGAAATTTATTTTGGGATTGAATTCCGCAGTACGAGACGAGGGGTGTTATAGTTGGTATCAGAACTTTGATTTAAGTGAACTACGGCTTAGACGATTACTTAGACTTAAACCATTACTTGTAATTCCCCATTTTTAATTTAGTAATATTATTTAGCATCAATTATATAATTATGTGTTTAGAGGAAAAGTAAAATTGGGATAGGAAAAAACGATTAAAAGAATTATATCGTAATTATATAATAATAATAATAATAATAATAATAATAATAATAACAATACTTTAATAATGGAAATGCATTAATTGTGCGGACACCACCACTAATTTAATTTTTAAGATGAATTATTTGTGCAGGTCCCACCACTACTTTAATAATGTAGTTGAATTATTTGTGCGGGCCTCACCGCTTCCTTAATAATTAAATTTAATTACTGTGTGTGTTTCATTTGTTTTTAATAATGAATTGAATTATTATGCTGGTTCAACTCTTTCTTTAATCATGGAATTGAATTATTTTGTGGAACTTCTTTTTTAATTATGAAATTGAATTATTTCGTGTGTTCCACTACTTTAATAATTCAATTTTACATGTCATTATAAAGTATTTTTTATATTTATTTTCTTCTATGTGTATAATCTCTATTATATACTATATGTATTAATGTGTTGTAATCATGAAATATGTTGTTTTCAAGATTTTGAACTTTTGATTATATTTTTTAAAATTGGGATAAAATATGATATTCTGATCAAGATTTTGAAACCATGCATCTACTTAGAATGTATTTGAAACTTGTGTGGCCACGATTATGACTTTGACTTAATAGGTAATTTTTTTCCCAAGAAGCGATTTGATTTAGTTGATTATGCATGTTGGGCTAGCTACCCTTCGTGTGTCCTTGTATAAATGGTCCACCGGACCTAGATTTGGAGTCATGTGTACAGTAGTTTGGGTGCTACCGGCATTTGATTCCAAATTGGAGCCATTATTGTGAGATTGTTCTATAAGATTGACTTGAGTTATTGGGTTGTAGAAGCATATCATTGCATTCTACTATGATGTTGATTACGAAGCTTATGAAAAATTAGTTATACCATTCCCTACGAACTACGGCTTAGACGATTACTTAGACTTAAACCATAAATTGTAATGCCCCATTTTTAATTTAGTAACATTATTTAAAATCAATTACAGAATTGTGTGTTTAGAAGAAAAGTAAATTTGGCTTAGGAAAAATGATAAAAAGAATTATATCGTAATTATATAATAATAATAGTAATAATGCTTTAATACTGGAAATGACTTAATTGTGTGCACACCACCACTATTTTAATTATTAAGATAAATTATTTGTGCAGTCCCACCACTACTTTAATAACGTTGTCGAATTACTTGTGCGGCACCAGCACTTTCTTAATAATTAAATTTAATTACTGTGTGTGTCTCATTAGTTTTTTAATAATGAAATTGAATTATATGATGGATCCACTCTTTCTTTAATCATGGAATTGAATTATTGTGAGGAACTTCTTTTTTAGTTATGAAATTGAATTATTTTGCGTGTTCCACTACGTTAATAATTTAATTTTGCTTGTCCTTATAAATTATTTTTTTTATATTTATTTTCTTCTATGTGTATAATCTCTATGATATACTATATGTATTAATGTGTTGTATTCATGAAATATGTTTTTTTTTCAAGATTTTGAACTTTTGATTATATTTTTTAAAATTGGGATAAAATTTTATACCTTGATCAAGATTTTGAAACCATGCATTTACTTAGAATGTGTTTGAAACTTGTGTGGCCACGACTATGACTTTGACTTAATAAGTGATTTTGTTTCCCAATAAGGGATTTGATTTATTTGATTATACATGTTGGGCTAGCTACACTTCGTGTGGTCTAGCATAAATGGTCCACCGGACCTAGATTTAGAGTCATGTGTACAGTTGTTTGGGTGCTACCGGCAATTGATTCCAAATTGGAGCCATTATTTTGATATTGATCAACGAGATTGACTTGAGTTATTGGGTTGTAGAATCATATCATTGCATTCTACTATGATGTTGATTACGAAACTTACGAAAAATTAGTTATACCATTCCATACTATTCAAATTATTACTAAACTTTTAAATTAAGTTTTTAAAAACCTTTGGGGGGGGGGGTTAACTTAAGGTGTTGGATTATCTACCTATCCAACACGATTATGGGTTAACCTTGGTAATACCCAATAGGCTTCCCAAGCCTAACCTACATATTTTCAGATTTGTTCACGTTAAGGGATTTAGAAAAGATTGAAGACCGACTAAGTGTTTGACATTTCGAAGATGATATATGTAAGATATTTGATGTACATATGCATGTTTAATTTAAAGTATTGTTGATTGATATTATTGTTACACTATCGCCGATGTTTTTGCCAAAAACTATATTTAGAAACTTGAAATGTATTTTGGGACTGAAATCCACAACGTTTTAACGAGAGACTATTTAATCTTTTGATTAAACTGTTTTGAAAACCGCCCGAGAGGAGGGGTGTTATAGTTGCTATCAGAACATCGATTTAAGTGAACTATGGCTTAGACGATTACTTAAACTTAAAACATAAGTTGTAATACCCTATTTTTAATTTATTAATATTATTTAGCATCAATTATATAATTGTGTGTTTAAAAGAAAAGTAAATTTGGGTTAGAAAAAACAATTAATTTTGTGGACCCCACCACTACTTTAATTATTAAGATGAATATTATGTGTAGGTCCCACCACTACTTTAATAATGTAGTTGAATTTTTTGTGCGGGCCCCACTTCTTCCTTAATAATTAAATTTAATAACTCTGTGTGTCTCATTTTTGTTAATAATGAAATTAAAATATTATGTTGGTTCCACTCTTTCTTTAATCATGGAATTGAATTATTGTGTGGAACTTCTTTTTTAAATATGAAATTGAATTATTTTGCGTGTTCCACTACGTTAATAATTTAATTTTGCATGTCCTTATAAAGTATGTTTTTGTATTTATTTTCTTCTATGTGTATAACCTCTATGATATACTAAATGTATTAATGTGTTGTATTCATGAAATATGTGTTTATTTCATGATTTTGAACTTTTGATTATATTTTTTAAAATTGCGATAAATTTTTATAATTTGATCAAGATTTTTAAATTTTATACTTTAATCAAAATTTTATCTACTTAGAATGTGTTTAAAACTTGTGTGGCCACGACTATGACTTTGACTTAATAAGTGATTTTTTTTCCTACCCTTCGTGTGATCTAGTATAAATGGTCCACCGAACCTAGATTTGGAGTCATGTGTAGAGTAGTTTGGGTGCTACCGAAATTTGATTCCAAATTGGAGCCATTATTGTGAGATTGATCTACGAGATTCACGTGAATTAATGGGTTGTAGAAGCATATCATTGCATTCTACTATGATATTGATTACGAAACTTACCAAAAATTAGTTATACCATTCCCCACTAATGAAATTATTACTAAACTTTTAAATTAAGTTTTTAAAAACCTTGTTCGGACACCACCACTACTTTAATTATTAAGATGAATTATTTGTGTAGGTCCCACCACTATTTTAATAATGTTGTTGAATTATTTGTGCGGGAACCACCACTTCCTTAATAGTTAAATTTAAAAACTGTGTGTCTCATTTGTTTTTTAATAATGAAAATTAATTATTTTGCTGGTTTCACTCTTTCTTTAATCATGGAATTGAATTATTGTGTGGAACTTCTTTTTTAATTACGAAATTGAATTATTTCGCGATTCCACTACTTTAATAATTGAATTTTGCATGTCCTTATAAAGTATTTTTTATATTTATTTTCTTCTATGTGTATAATCTCTATGATATACTGTTAATGTGTTGTATTCATGAAATATGTTTTTTCAAGATTTTGAACTTTTGATTATATTTTTTAAAATTGGGATAAAATATGATACTCTGATCAAGATTTTGAAACCATGCATCTACTTAGAATGTATTTGAAACTTGTGTGGCCACGACTATGACTTTGACTTAATAGGTGATTTTTTTTCCAAATAAGGGATTTGATTTATTTGATTATGCATGTTGGCTAGCTACCCTTCATGTGGTCTAGTATAAATGGTCCACCGGACCTATATTTGGAGTCATGTGTACAGTAGTTTGGGTGCTACCGGCATTTGATTCCAAATTGGAGCCATTATTGTAAGATTGATCTTCGAGATTGACTTGAGTTATTGGGTTGTAGATGCATATCGCATTTTACTATGATGCTGATTACGAAACTTACGAAAAATTAGTTATACCATTCGCCACTATTCAAATTATTACTAAACTTTTAAATTAAGTTTTTAAAAACCTTGGGGGTAACTTAAGGTGTTGGATCATCTACCTATCCAACACTATTATGGGTTAACCTCGGTAATACCCATTAGGCTTCCCAAGCCTAACCTACATATATTCATATTTGTTCACATTAAGGGATTTAGAAAAGATTGAAGACCGACTTAGTATTTGACATTTTGAAGATGATATATTTAAGATATTTGATGTACATATGCATGTTTACTTTAAAGTATTGTTGATTGATATGATTGTTACACTATTGCTGATGTTTTTGCCAAAAACTATATTTAGAAACTTGAAATTTATTTTGGGACTGAATTACGCAGTGTTTTAACGATAGACTGTTTAAATCTTTTGATTAAACTGTTTTTAAAACCGTCCGAGATGAGGGGTGTTATAGTTGGTATCATAACATCGATTTAAGTGAACTACGGCTTAGACGATTACTTAGACTTAAACCATAAGTTGTAATGTCCCATTTTTAATTTAGTAATATTATTTAGCATCAATTAGATAATTTTGTGTTTAGAAGAAAAGTAAATTTGGGTTAAGAAAAACGATTAAAAGAATTATATCGTAATTATATAATAATAATAATAATAATAATAATAATAATAATAATAATAATAATTCTAAACTTTTAGTTAAGAGTTGGAGGGGGTTAGATGTCATTAAGGTAAACTTGGATTGTTAGACAATTTTGATTTTGGGTTAAATAAAAATTAAAGACCAAAGTATGGGGACTATTCTTCCCAAATGATGAAAGTGCATGTTATTTTGGTCCTCATTTGGTGTGGGACGTTGGTGAAAAAGGGAAGAAAAGAAGAGGCCTTTTGGCCTCTTGGTTTTGAAGGAAAGCCCTACTAAACCCATTGCTTAAGCTACATATATTCGATGACATGCCAAGCCTAATCTGATTCCCATCCAAGCCGTGAGACCCCTAGCCGAGATCAAGGAGAATAATCGAGAAAGGGAAAAAGAAAGAAAGATGAAGAAGGATAAAATAAGGGTTCAAATTTTGATTTAAGTAAGTTATCTCATGATTTTATACTTCTTTCTCAAACCACCATGATATGGAAAACCCTAATTTATTCTCGGATTTCTTGACCTTGATGTATTGATCGGACAGTCCACAAAGTTTGAACCGTTGGACCTTAGATTAATGACATCCATATGCAAGTTTTGACCGTTCAATTTTCAGTTCTCATGCCTAGAACTCCATATTTAACCTCTCAATTATAACCCTATTTTTGTGTGAAAACTCACTCTTTGTCATATATAATATCATGGGTAAAGCCAAATGGATCGAATCTTATGTCCTTCTGAAGGTATGGAAGTTTAGTTCCTTCCACTAAAAGAGCTTGGCCTGATTCCAACCCGAAGTTGGGTGAAAAGTGCAATTTTCACATACTGGTCCGATTTTCACAATTTTGATACCCTAACTATATAAATTTGTACAAAATCATATAAAATTAATTGGGACTTGTGCGATATATCTCTATTAGCTAAGAAGCTGAATTTTAATAATATTTAATTATATTGCGTATTAGAAGGGTTTTAAGGGGGTTAAAGTGGTCTTGAACAGACTGTTGTGTTGGGACAGAATCTGGAAAATGAACTTAATAACAATATAAGTATTATAAAGGATTGAGCTCTAGTTACTATACATTATAACACTTTAAAACACCTTATAGGAGGATAACGTGTATGTGTTGGTCTTTGGTTGGATTTGTGAAGTAGCTTCACAGGTTCTTGGTTGCTGATTGAGGTGAGTTCATCACTACACCCTATTGATGTTGTTCATCCTTTACTGTAGCTCGTGTGTGCTTATAGGATGTATGTGAAGGGTTTTCTAGCAAACAAGGAACAAATAATTCTTATGGTTCACATGCAACCCTAGAAAGATCTATGTTTTCTTCTATGAAGATATTAACTAAAACCCTAATGCCAACAATTATTTCTAGAGAATTAAATGAGAAAAACCAACCTTTGATTTTAATCCAGAAGCCAACAGCACAAGTGTCCTGCCTCAAATGGTGTCACACCCAAAGAAATGGAGAAGAGATTCCAGCAGAGTAATCACAGAGAGATGGAGGCATGGGAAAACAGGGGCCAGGAGGTTCCTTTTATAGCCTCCTAGGGTTACAGCTGAAACCCTAGAGGAGCCTCCTTAATGGACAAGCCTGTTGACCATTTGGACCAAGCCTTTCTAAACCCCTTAGGGTTTTCGCCAACCCTAGAGGAACCCTCCAAGGTGGCGCCAACTTTGGTCCCTGGTTTGTCTCTTGCCAGTTATTCAACTATTGAATAATTACAAACCAGTCCCTGCACCTTTAATTAATTTATTTAATCACTAAATTAAATCCAATTAATTCTAGATTAAATCTCAATTAATTAATATAGTTTCTAATTAACACTTAAATATATTAATAAACAATTTATTTATTTTTCTATTGATTTATTAAATAATTAATAAATCAACCTTTCTCTCTACTAAACTCTACATCAATCCTCCAGCTATGAGGGCAACCCAAATGGACTTTGCTTCTATTAACAAGATAAACACAATTATAAGTCATGGCTTAGACACCTAATCCAACAGTCTCCCACTTGAATAAGTCTATGACTTTAATTTGTCCTTTTACCTTCTGATTAATATCAGTTTCCTAGAAATTGTTCCTGAACTCTGACCTAGTCAGTTCTGTCCATAGATAAGTGATCATATGATCCTTCGTCCAACAAGATATTTTCAGACACGAGACATGGATTGAGATCAATCTCTGTCCGATACTCTGTTTCCCGATTTCCGATTCTGCTTATGACTTTCAGACTTCTAATTGAACACATCAATTTAGTCCAGGTTGGCCAGCACTTTAGTCACCTCCAAAATCATCGAGCGGCCTACAGATATCTGTTTCCCATCAGTGTCAACGAACGAATAAGCTTTGACTCATATGCTTGTGTCTTTTACTTACCAAATCGTACATAACAATGCGTTTTATAACATCGAGTTACCGATGCGTTTACGCATTATCAATGCACAACCGACTCGTAAATTTCAACTCATATGTCTCCGCTTCAAGATCATACGATATTATCGTCTCAACATTGCTCGTGATGTAATCCATGAAGTAATCTATTGAGCGCGGGTTTATCCAATACTCAAATCTCTATTTCTAAGTACTCGTGAACGTTGTAGTAGTCTTACTGCAATGTTTAACTCCATAGACAATCTACAAACCAATTCACGATAGTCTTCGTTCATACTTACTCCCGAAAAGTATGAGCGACTGTGGACTTTTGAATAATCAAATTATTCGGGAAGTGAAACATGCAAAATTGAAACTTAAAATCTGACTGGTAGCTATACTCGCTTATTACCAAGTCTCCACGAGGTAATCACCAAGTCGGATTCTTCATAAAACTATTATCGGTTTCTAGATTCCTTTTAAACTTTTAATTCATGTTATGTATCTATGTCTATATGACCTTTCACTCTTTCTATGTATCTAAATGTCATACATTGAAACACTTTATCCAATCGGACATTCATCCGACGATATCTCAATTTAGTCATATACTATCATTCTCACTTACATCTCCATTCTGTGTACTGTGACTTTCCATGGTTCTTGGGATCTTTAGTCTATATGACTGCCCCCTAAGACTATTTCGAGGTGTTACGATGTGCCGGTGACCCACACGCACTCCATCGGAATACCAACGAAATTCTTTAACCATTAAGTCCTTTTACTTATTTGAAACTCTTTTCAAATATTATTAACATTCACCCCAATCATTTTTCCAATGATTTCTCACGTATGTACAGAATCCATTAAGTATTCCCAACCAGGTCATAACCTGAATCTGACTCACTATGCTCTAAGCATTAAGTCATCAGGACATGTTCATGACACTTCTGATCGATCCAAGATGCTCGTGGAATCTGATCTAATCTTATTCCAAACCCTTTTGGAATATTAGGTTTACTTATAATCCTTGTGTAACGACTTTCAATAACTATTTCCTTTCGGAGACTCTTTCTCATGCATATTGAATCTTACCAAGATCATGCTTACTATGGCTAGGTCTATACTGATGACAACATCTATCTGATAGATGTCTATGGATTATGTGAGTATGTTGCACATTCTTTATATCTCTCATGCCAAATCATCACACTTTGCAATGATAGGAAACTCCTTTCCTGGGGCTATGCATCTTGAATCTCATCAAGATCATCTTGGTATAGTTTCGATCTATCTCATAGACGTTTACAACAACCTGAGTATGCCTTATCTCTATTAAGTCTTTCATAGCGATCCGTCTCTTGACACCAAGTCATTACACTTTGTAATGAAAAGAGACGTTTCCCAGAAACAGTATGTAACTCACATATGGAGATAGTGGACAACGGTGAAACTCCCACTGGCTTTGACATGGTTATGGACTCTTCACAAAATCCAGAACTTATGGCACTTTTTGAGAATCCAAACCTTTCTGACATCTTAATGGAACCCTTTCTCAAAATCCAATCCTTTGGCATATTTTGAGAATCTGAATATCCTTTCTTGCGAGATGCCCGTGGGGTAATCCCGGGCCCATGTACCTTTGTACTGGGACACTCTTTGTGAGTCCTTATTAGTGTGCCGGTGATCCACACACGCTCCACTAATGACTTACAGTGTGCCATGCAGTATCCTTTCGGATTTCATCTTCTATTGAGAGTGCTTCTCCCGGAATCAGTTACTTGACTCTGGGTATCGTCTCACTCAACCAGATGTTTTGAAGGTACGTTTGTCCATATTGGTTTCCTTTGATGATTCAATTACTCCCACTGGTTTTAGACCAGTTGTAAAATCAATCAAACTGTCACATAGACTGTATCTCGTTCTAAGGTTCTCTTGTTTGGCAGCAACCGGGCTCACCAATGCTTCCAAGTAGTCGGATTGAAAATCCGTACCAACTATAGTGTTTTACCACTAATCGGTATGTCACCCTGATCATAACTACTTATGATGGTGATCAATGCTACTGGTCAAGAGAATATTATGGCAGTGTTGAGACAGAAATCGGATTTCTGCTCTAAGCCTAGTGATGACTAAAGGTTCTTTCACTTGGCTAATCCTAAACTCATTCAGGACTGTCCCAACTCCCACTGTTTCCTTAGAACATGAGTTCTTTCTAAAAGAGCTCTTTTTTTACAGGTATAGCGGGAGAGCCAGTGAAACGACATTGCTGATCAGATTCAGGCTAGTCATGAGGTTCAGACGAACACTACGCGACCCTGGACTCCATATGTGCAGGTGGGACAATCCCAGCTTCACATTTCAGACAGTGTCTTCAAGACCTACTTAGTCTAGGATGTGGTCGGAATATGGTTTCTATGGTCTGACTGGTTTAAATTATCGAAAACTAATTGACAATGTATCTTATACATCGAGGATCAAACTGTTTCGACCAACGCTCCATCATCTTCCCTAAAACACATTATAACTATTAATGTTCTTGGGAGAGAATAAACTGTGAAACACTTTCCCTGTTTGTGTTGTCACTCAGGTTCTGTGGATCTTGTACTTCCTTTGAAGTCCTTGAACTGTTCAAGGTTTCAATTTAATCGCTTATTCTGATAAGTAAAGCCACATTCGTCATACCGAATGACAAATATCGCGAAGTACAAACAATTGTGTTCTATTTGAGGATTCGAGCAATACACGGCAACCGATGCGTCCGTTGCTCCTAATCTCAATGTCTTTTACATCTCTATGTAAACTTATGACCTTGTTAATTCTGTTCAAGACTTGCAATCTTCAGTTGACTCTAAGTCAACTGATTCCAAAATTCTATCCTCTGGATCTTTGAGTGATTCATTTATTGTCATATGTGCTTTATAACGAACTTAATCATCATCTGACTCTAAGTCAAATGATTCCAAAGTCCTGTCCAACTGGATCTTTGGGTGATTCTTTTCTTGACACATTAAGAACTCAATTCATCATGTGACTCCAAGTCAAATGATTCCAAAGTCCTGTCCAACTGGACCTTTGGTTGAATTGATTCTTATAACATTAACAATCATAGGGGACACAATTCCTGAATCCAAACACTTTGGATGTATCTATATTCAAGTTATTACTAACCATGCATTCAACACATTCATACAACATTTCAAGGATATTTCAAACAACATGTGTTAAAAGAAAATTGACAATTTTATTAAAACAAAATCCTTGAACAATGTAATATATGATAGGTAATGTCATATGCATCTAATAAGCTAAGAACATGATTTGAATATCTATCTAAACTTCAAAACTGCATGAGCTGGAAATCCAATCCAAATGTGCTCCTATGCGCCAAAGTCCCGTACCCTACTGATTCCCTGCATACAAACCAAAATGTGACTATCACATTATGTATCAAGGAATTATAGAACAGGAGTTTTGAGGTTTTTAGATATACCTGAGCTTTCAAAAGATTTTGACCTTAGAGCGTCTTCCAATCTTTCCGCGTCTGTATCCGATTCTGTGGATTCCCAGTTTAAGACACGTCCAGGCGATCTGGATCGTTTCTTGCTGCGTCTTTTCACTGGACTTAATCCAGAAGTAGCTGAACCATTTGAGCTATGCCTATCCAAGAGTGACTCGTATAAAGTCAACAGTGGATGCATTTCCATAAAGGTCTTTTCTGGTCTTCTTTTCTATACATCTGAATGAACAGATCGTACTTACTAGTCAGCGAAGCGAATAGAATGTTAACACTCATCTCCTGACTCATGGAATAACCAAGTTTGTACAATTCACCTATGTAAGCTTCAATCTGAAGAACATGCGAATCGATGCTACTTCCTTCTTTTAGCTTGCACTCTGCAAGTCTTTTGAAGATCCTAGCTCGTTCCTCTTCAACTAGTTTTTGGAACTTTTCCTCAACCGATTGCATTAACTCATATGGCCCGAAGGATTCAAAATCCTTGCGGAACTCGGGGTCAATGGTCAATAGCATGAGGTCACGAATCTTTTCGGATTCATCAACTAAGAAGTTATGCTCATCATAAGAACTCTTTATGATGACTTGTTCTGGTGGAACCGGGATCGGACACTCGGTGAGATGAAGCTTCCCAGCAATGACGAGAACCAGTCTCAAATTGCGAAGCCATTCCTTACAGTTAAGGCCAGTCAGCCTTTCCATATTTGGTAGGTGCTTTCTGATGCTCTCAGAAAAGGGTGAGGAAGGAGAGGGATGAGAATGGACACTTGATTCAGACATCTACAATAAACATAATTTATTAGTTTAATCAATCATTTTTAAATAATTACCCAATTAATTATTTATTAAGGCTAGGACCCAAAATACCCCAACTATGATGTGAAGAGGGATTTCGTAATCACAACATAATGGTAATTAAGGTAGATAATACACTTGTCAATTTCATCTTATGAAATTCCTAGATCTGTTGAGACACATTGAACTATTCAATGGCATGTTTAGTCTCGGATGTGCCCCACTGTTTGTGACTGGGATGTCGAGGATCACAAACCGGGTGTGAATAACCATGCAAGTTAGCTTGGTACTCTCGAATTCAATTGTCATCTCTAATTACCGTGCCGGTTAACTACACACGCTCCGTTAATAATGACAAAATTGAGAAACCCATTGCAAGTCTTTGTGAACCCCTATTGGTGTGCCGGTTAACCACACACGCTCCACCAATGTTTCACAAATCGCAATGTGCAACCTCATGGATTAGCAACTCATTCACATTTTTGACCTAAAGTAACTAGATTGGGTTTTGTTCAAGGTTCTAGTACTTTCAATTATAGCATTATACTTTTAAGAGGCTTAGTGGTTCTATCAAACCCGTTCGGCTGACGACACTCGACTGACCAGGAGAGCGGTGGGTAAGAGTGGATACCCATTAGACTGCCATTTTATAGGCAGTCG
Organism: Cichorium intybus; assembly: GCA_023525715.1. Taxonomy (NCBI): domain Eukaryota; kingdom Viridiplantae; phylum Streptophyta; class Magnoliopsida; order Asterales; family Asteraceae; genus Cichorium; species Cichorium intybus. The sequence continues at coordinate 52,389,199 of CM042016.1, read as the reverse complement.
CCTTATACCCTCTTTATAGGACAGTTTCGTGAATGAGGCCTACTAACGGTAAGACTAATCATTTAATCTTATATATTAACTTTTAATCATAAATATATCTTTCTTCTGTAATAAAAGAAAGCATAAATGCCACATGTCACTTTTTTTAAAGTTTAACTTTGCCATGTGTCATCTTCTAGCGAAACTAATTTGTGTTTTCCCGCTCAATGCCTCTACCTATTTTCCAAGATTTTCTCCTAATTGAAATCAAGACTTCCCAAATTGAAGCTGATATATCAGGAACTAAATCATGAAATTTTGGAAACTTTATCAACCGTTCTTTCTTCTCTATTTTCCTCTGTTAAACCATAATCATCTTTGTCCTCTCAATCAATGTCTACGTCGCAAGGGTATTTGACAATTTCACCCAACTTCGCAGGCCGATTTTGACTTATGTCTTAGTTTGACCGGAATATCTAGGCTCACCAGATCGCTGATGTTGATTGGATTTTGAAGAAATTTATTCTTGAGTTTTTGGAGTGTGGGGTTTAGGTTTATGGTTCTGATTGATTATGTAGTGATTGATCTATCTGGGGTCATGGGTAGTGTATGAAGGGTGGATGGTGCATTATGGGAGGAGAAAGATCAGGAGATCTTTTATACATATGCGGTATTTTGTGCTGAATCAAGATTGCTTGCTTATACAAGAGGAAGCCTCAAGATAACGTGGTAAGCATCAACACTGAAGTTAAACGTGATTAGCGAATGTACGCACTACGCTACTATGCTTTGCACTTTTGCGTTTGTTTGTTGCGTGTTCGGTAATTATGTGTTTCGCATTTCATAAATCATAGTGAATTTTAGTTGGAGGCATTGCATGTTTTAACAAATGAGATGGAATTTTAGTTGTTATATTGCAATTGATTATGGGTTCTGAGGATTTATTAGGTTCCAATCAAGACATTGGTTATAGATGGCAACTGTAGAGTGGAGGATCGTGGCTTAAAAACCCAACAAGGACTTGTGAGTTTCTTTCAATCCACTTATCTATTCTTTTAATGTTTTTAGTTGATATGTAGACTTGTATTTTTTTTTTTTAAATGACTAATAAGTGAACCCGGTTTTTAGCAACATACTTTTTCAATAACAGCCCTTTTACCAACCAACTTGAGAAAAATAAGAGTTTAACAGAAAAATAAGAGTTTAGTCCCTTGGGTATGCATGTTTTTAACAGAAAAATAAGAGTTCAGTCCCTTGGGTATGCATGTTTTTATGAGAAAAAAAATATTCTTCATATTGCTTTATGCAATTCATTATCGGAAAAAAAAAACTCAGTGGTTTTTATGAGAAAAAAACTCTTCGGAAAACGATTCATCCAATTGTTAAACAAAAAAGATTAAATTACAGGTTTAGTCCCTGGGGTATGCGTGTTTTTGCACTTTTGGTCCTACTTTTGAAAAGTTGGCGCCAAAGATCCTCATGATATCTAAATTTCATTATTTTGTCTGGGGTGTGCATGTTACTTTGTGTCAACTTGGAAGTGAGATACATGTGAAAGACAGCAGCTGGTTGGCGTATGAAGGAATTACAAGCAGACTTGACTTTTAAGTTGACTATCTATTTTTTTTTTTTCAGATAACTTTGTTTATTTTAGTGAATCTTTAGCCCATTAAGAGTTTAGTTAACACCTTCCATCTAATTGCTTCTTTTAGTTTAACTACAACTTTATCGGGCTATTGCTTAGGAAGAGTTACCAACTATATGAATTTTTACTAACCCGAGGGGCTGTTTATTTTGATACGGGCTTAATGGGTGCAGCTCTTAAATTTTAATACGTACAAATATATAAGTTGTTTCTCTTTTACATAATTCATACAATTAACCTCTGTGGAATAAATGCATGTTTTCAAATTGACCAAGTAGACTTTCAAAGGCTGCTAACATACTTCAAAGTTGGCATGGCTGCTAAGATGATTTTCCAACAATGGCATGCAAGAAAGTTTATTTAAATGAAGCAATTTTCTAAAGTGGCATGCAAACATTTGCTATAAATAGGTTAGAAACTCTCTTATGATAAATCACACCAACACCAAAAAACTATATATTCTCTTGTAAATACATAAGAGTTATAAACTCTTTGTATTTTTATATTTCTCCAAACCTTTTGTAAACACCATAAAATATAGTGAATTGGTTCTCGGCTTCCTCCGCCCGTGGTTTTTCCCGATTTGGGTTTTCCACGTAAATCCTCGTGTCTCTATTTTATTTACTTCATTCGTATTTTTCGTTGTGATTATTATCGTTTGATAATTTTGATCCTATTCCGCATTGAGCTAATATTGTCTAAAGTCAATTCGGATCCGTCGTATTTTACAACAATTGGTATCAGAGCGTCCGGGTTTTGATATTAGCTTGTTGGGATCATTTTATCAAGTAATAAATCATGTCTTCGGTGAAATACGATATTCCGCTGTTGGATCGGAATACCCGATTTCCGCTGTGGCAAGTAAAGATGAGAGATATTCTCATTCAGATGGATTTACACAAGGCGCTCTTGGGCTTCGAAAGGATGCCCAATACATGGACCGAAGAAGAAAAGGAGATGAAAGATCTGAAGGCTTTATCTCAAATTCGTTTGCATTTGTCAAACGATGTTTTACAAGATGTTCTAAAAGAAACGTCGGCGGCTGCTTTGTGGCTGAAGTTGGAGCAGTTATTGATGACAAAGAGCTTACCAAACAAGTTGCATCTAAAGCAACGGTTGTTCAATCTCAAGATAATTGAAGGAGGCTCATTAGCTGAACATTTGTCTACATTCAAAGAGTTAATAAATAACTTGGAGAATATGGATGTTCAGTATGAAGATGAAGACTTAGCTTTATTTTTGTTGTCATCGTTGCCCGAATCCTATAGCCATTTTCGTGATACAATCATCTACAGTCGTGACACTCTTGTTTTAGATGAAGTCTTTACAGCTTTAGATTCTAAAGAGAAGATGAAATATATTACCGGTGGTGGTTCAGATGATGCTAAAGCCGAAGGTTTGAATGTCAGAGGAAGAACAACAGAGAGAAGTATAACTTCTCAATCTTCCAACAGAACCAAATCCAAATCTAAAGGAAAACGAAAGTTTTGCAACTATTATCACAAGAAGGGACATGTGCTTGAAGAATGTTTCAAGTTGAAGAATAAAGAAAAAGAGAAGGCTGCAGCAAATGGTAAACAAGCTAGCACTTCGGGTGAAGCCGATGTAGCTGAGGTCGAATATATTGGAGAACTCTTGACAGTTTATTCAGATAAACTGGATTCCAGTGGTGATTGGATACTCGACTCTGGTTGTACTTTTCATATATGTCACAACAAAAGTTGGTTTTACACATTTGAAAAGGTTAACCAGGGCTATGTGTTGATGGGTAACAATACTACATGTCCAGTTCTTGGACATGGTTCAGTCAGAATCCGTATGTTTGATGGCGTTATCCGAACCATTGGGGATATTAGATATGTCCCTGACCTCAGAAGAAACTTGTTATCTCTCAGTTCCTTTGACAAAAAGGGATACGAGTTTGCCGGTAAAGGTGGAGTTCTCAGGGTGTTCAAAGATGGTTCCGACAAACTAAGAGCCAATCGAAAAACCTCCGACCTCTACTTTCTTGACGGGTAAACAATTTCGAGTGATGCTGCTGTTGTTTCAAAGTCTCTTTCTGATCCAGATCAGTCCCGTCTTTGGCACCTTCGACTTGGCCATATGAGTTTTCAAGGCATGTCAGAATTGAGTCGAAGAGGTTTACTTGGTCAACAAAAGATTGTTGATTTGGAGTTCTGTGAAGACTGTGTATATGGCAAGGCAAAACGAGTGAGGTTTGCAAGTGGTATCCATACAACAAAAGGACCACTCGACTATGTCCACTCGGATTTATGGGGACCAGCTCGAGTTGCTTCTAAAGGTGGAGCTAACTATATGCTCACTATCATTGACGATTTCTCCAGGAAGGTGTGGTGTTTCTTCTTAAAACATAAGGGAGACGTTTTCTCTACCTTCAGAGACTGGAATGTTCAGGTTGAAAAGCAATCAGGATTGGTGGTAAAGTATCTTCGTACGGATAATGGACTAGAGTTTTGCTCAGAAGAGTTTAATGCCTATTGCCGAAAGGAAGGCATTACTTGACATCGCACGGTAGTCCATACGCCTCAACAAAATGGTGTAGCCGAAAGGATGAATCGCACCATTATGGAGAAGGTCAGATGTATGCTTTCAAATTCCAAATTGCCAAAGTCCTTTTGGGCAGAGGCTGCTTCTACTGCTTGCTATGTTATCAACCGATCACCGTCACGAGCAATCGAAAAGAAAACTCCGTATGAATTATGGTCCAGGAAACCTGCCGATTATACACATCTGAAACCTTTCGGATGTCCAGCTTATGCACGAGTTAACAATGGGAAGTTAGAACCGAGAGCACTTAAATGTGTCTTTCTTGGTTATAATCCAGGAGTTAAAGGTTACAAGTTATGGAGCAATGATCTAAATAAAATCATCATCTCAAGAGATGTTACTTTTGACGAGTCTGCTATGATTCATCAAACTTCCGACTCTACAGAAGATACAATCGCATCATCAAAAGCAAATGAAGAGAAAGCTCAAATGGAGGTGGAGTTTCCTACTTCACCTGTCACCATTCCGAGTCCAGTTGAGCAACAAGAGTCTTCCTCGCCAAATGAGCATGTCGTTGTTGAAGATACAATAATTTCACAGCCACAAGCTACTACTCGAAGCATTGCAAGAGATAGGCCGAGAAGACAAATTGTTCCTCCAAAGAGGTATGCTGAAGCTGAACTTGTTGCTTATGCTTTTATTGTTGCTAATGATATTGAGTCGGAAACGGAGCCTTTAAATTATGATGAGGCTATCAAATCTAAAGACTCAAGTGATTGGATAATTGCTATGCATAATGAGATGGAATCCTTGCAAAGAAATGGTACTTGGGATTTAGTTCCTATTCCAAAAGGGAAAAGGCCAGTTAAATGCAAGTGGGTCTACAAGCTCAAAGAACCTGTTAACCCGAATGATAAACCAAGATATAAAGCTCGGTTGGTAGCTAAAGGCTATAGTCAAATTCCAGGCATTGACTATACTGACATCTATTCCCCAGTAGTCAAACACACTTCTATTCGTGCATTGTTGGGGTTAGTTACTTCAAATGATTATGAGTTGGAGCAACTAGATGTTACGACAGCTTTCCTAAATGGTGAGCTTGAGGAAGAGATTTTCATGCAACAACCTGAAGGTTTTGTAGTTCTTGGCAAGGAGGGCTACATATGTAAATTGAAGAAATCTCTTTATGGCCTCAAGAAGTCTCCTAGACAATGGTACAAGAGGTTCGATTCTTTCATGACCAGTCACAAATTCAGCAGGTGCACCTATGATAGCTGCGTTTATTTCAAGAAAGGTGACGATGGTTCAAAGATCTACTTACTCTTATACGTGGATGACATGTTGATTGCAGCAAAAGATATGAAGGAGATTCAGAAGTTAAAAGACCAGTTGAAAGCTGATTTTGAAATGAAGGACTTAGGAGCTGCCAAGAAAATTTTAGGTATGGAAATTGTTCGTGACAGGAAGTCTAGGATCTTGCATCTTTCTCAAAAGGGTTACATTGAGAAAGTCCTACGACGTTTTATATACATGAAGCAAAGCCTGTCAACACACCTTTTGCAGCTCATTTCAAGTTATCATCCGCTTTAAGTCCTACTACTAAGACTGATATGGAGTACATGGCACGCGTACCATACTCTAGTGCTGTTGGATCTTTGATGTATGCTATGATCTGCACACGCCCTGATTTGGCTTATGCATTTAGCATGGTTAGTAGATATATGGCGAACCCGGGAAGAGAACACTGGAAAGCAGTACAGTGGATCTTACGTTATCTACACGGTACGTCTTCTATGTGTCTACGCTATGGACAATCTAACACTGGGGTGGTTGGATATGTTGATTCAGATTTTGGCAAAGACTTGGATAAACGAAGATCCATTACAGGGTATGTGTTTACACTGAACGGTTGTGCTATTAGTTGGAAAGTCCAGTTACAGTCTACAGTTGCACTGTCTTCTACAGAGGCAGAGTACATGGCGATTACAGAAGCAGTTAAGGAAGATATTTGGCTGAAGGGATTGTTTAGAGAACTCGATGATAGAATAAAGGTTACTACAGTATTCTGTGATAATCAAAGTGCTATCTTCTTGAGTAAAGATCAGATGTTTCATGACCGTACAAAGCACATTGATATTCGTTATCATTTTGTGCGTGATATCATTGAAAAAGGTGATTGCGTCATAGAAAAGATCGATACAGATTATAATCCCGCTGATGTGTTCACTAAGAGTCTTCCAATATCCAAGTTCAAACTATGTTTGGACTTAATGGGTATTTCTGATCGCAGTTGAGCCTGATTAGGCTCGTGGTGGAGGAAGTATTTCATTTTTCAGGATCAATTTTTCTCTATATGGTGATTGCAATTTCTTATGGAGTTTTGAAGTTTGAAGAGTTGTTTGGTTTTACCAAATGGGTATACAATTTTGCTCAATTTTGAAATCAAGGTGGAGATTGTGGAATAAATGCATGTTTTCAAATTGACCAAGTAGACTTTCAAAGGCTAATAACATACTTCAAAGTTGGCATGGCTGCTAAGATGATTTTCCAACAATGGCATGCAAGAAAGTTTATTTAAATGAAGCAATTTTCTAAAGTGGCATGCAAACATTTGCTATAAATAGGTTAGAAACTCTCTTATGGTAAATCACACCAACACCAAAAAACCATATCTTCTCTTGTAAATACATAAGAGTTATAAACTCTTTGTATTTTTATATTTCTCCAAACCTTTTATAAACACCATAAAATATAGTGAATTGGTTCTCGGCTTCCTCCGCCCGTGGTTTTTCCCGATTTGGGTTTTCTACGTAAATCCTCGTGTCTCTATTTTATTTACTTCATTCGTATTTTTCGTTGTGATTATTATCGTTTGATAATTTTGATCCTATTCCGCATTGAGCTAATATTGTCTAAAGTCAATTCGGATCCGTCGTATTTTACAACAACCTCAATATGTTAGCTTGACACATATAGAGCAAAATATTTCCAAATTTCCCCTTCTAACCCTACCACACAATTTTATGGTTCTCCCTTTCTTTGCATTTTTACCCAGGAAGTCCTGTATTGGCTAAAATAGTAATGATGTGGCTAAAATAGTTGTTCTGTAGTGGTTCGTTTTAAAGAGTATGGTTAATGTATTACTTATGTTATAAACATATGTCTATAAGTCCTTTCTATGTCCACCCACCTGTAGCAAGTGGGGGATAAAGCGCACATCTGAATATAATCAGGTGTAAACAGTTGTGTTAATAGCTTGGCCTATAGACAAAGTTTCGTTTTTCTATTTTTCTTATACCACCGGTTAATATGGAAGGCAATGTGGTAGTTCTTTAGGTAGTAACTTGGTTATGGTAGACTTATTTATACAAAATTACACCCTTGCAGTTTTTTAATGTCATATTTTGTCTTGTGGAAGTTGCACTTCCATTTATTTGTTTTTTGTAGCTTAAAGTGGATATAAAAATAGCAATTTACTTTCCTTTTATTGTTAAAACATCCAACTTTCATATATTATTAATTATAGCATCCGATTTTCATTTTATTGTTATTATAGCATCCAACTTTCAGTTTATTCTTTATTATAACATCCAACTTTCAAGTCCATAACAACATACTGGAAATCAAACATCTTTGGAGCTTATTAGCAAAAATAAAAACTTGCTATTTTGCAAGATTATTGCAGCTAAAGCAAATCAAACCACATAATTACAAAAGACGGTTGCTTGTAGTTAAATGTCATGTGAGATTATATGCAATAAATGTCATGGCTTTGCTACTTTTATAGTGCTTTGACTTTCTTACAATCTTCTCTTTGCTATCGCCTAACCCTTAATTTACATGCCTTACTTGAAAAATATTCACAATCAACTACACTTGAACCTGATGTAATATTATGCCTTTAAAAAGATCACAATCACATGTCCATTAAACATCCACTGATATTCATAATTATATTTAAAAAAGATGACAATCACCCAGAGGAAACCTTCTCTTTAAAAATGAATGGATGATCGAATGGCATCATCAACAATAAAGGTGGACTTCAATTGACACCCATTAAACCTCACAATTTAAAGACTCACGTGCGTTAACATATAAATGAACCATTCCTATATAAACAATTAGAAGGAGTTTTTCTAGAAGACATTAGGGTAGGGTTGCTTTTCGGGTTTTAAGGGGGTGGGGTTCTTTTGCCCTCTTACTGATTGCCACGTTTCTAACAGGTGTCTACATGAAACAATATTCCTCTGTGAGTCACCCACCTTCCCTCTTTCCTACTCCTTAATTGTTCGGCACATAGCCTTATTCCTTCAATTCCACCGGCTCACTCCCTTCGCTAAAGTCTCTCCGCCCTTTTTGTACAGGTACCTCTCTCCACCACCATCGCCTTATGCTCTTCTTCCCTTGAACCACCAGCAAAACCCTAGCCTCCGTTTCATAGGTGCCTATGGCGAACATCCACTCAGAAAAAACATCGATTCTTTATTTTTCAGTTTCTTCTCGAATTTCTTTCTCCGTTTAATTGAGAGACGAACATCGATTCAGAAAGGGCGAAGTACACAGGACTCGCACACGGAGACGACGATCGAGACAGCTGCAACGGTAATAGGTTTCTAACATATTCTCTCTGCGCGGATTGTGAACAGAAAAACCGCTTCCTGCACCTCCTCTGATCTCTTACGCCTTTCCAACCAGCAACCATGGTAACTTTTCTTTTTCTTTTTCATCGGGACGGCATCTGTAATTATCATTAGGAAACAATTCTTACAACGATTTCAGATTATCTCTGAGAAGAATCGTAAGGCGATCTCCAAGTATAAACCTTTGTGAAATTCCCAAATTCCTTGACGGTTCTTGATTCTTTATAGGAAAGCAATACCATGGTGATGGAGATGAAGAATGGAGGAACAATTTCAATGAAAGAGAAGCATGTACGGTCAAAATAAAAAGAACAGGTGCAATTTATTAATATTTAATAAACCCACTTAATTTCACATGATCGTATCTCAAATTCGAATGACAAATTGCCAAAAAAAACCAACTTTTTTCTTCGATTCAACAGAGAAGTGAGGTAAAAAAAACACTAATTGTTGTAGCCGAAGCAAGATCGATCTTGATACTGCTCAACTGAGAGACGTCGATAATTACAGGTTTGTTCTAATCTATTATTGTCTTCGATCTTTGTATTCGTGTTCATATTTTCTTATTTTTGTATAAAATTGTAAATAGGATCTTTGTAGCAACATGGAACGTGGCATGAAAATCACCACTGACTGGTTTGAATCTTGAAGATTGGTTACACATTTCACCTCCTGCTGACATTTATGTTCTTGGGTGAGTGCTAGACCCTTGCTAAAGTTTACAAGAATTCTCTTTACAAGAATTCTCTACTGTATTTCGATCACGGAATCTGCTGGGGCTGTAAATCGATAAACAAGTCGGTGAATGGCTCGGCATTGTTTTTGTGTGATTTCTGTTGATTAAATGGGCTGGTGGATTCTTTATTTGGTAGCATCGTTGGTTTACTCATTTTTTATAGATTTCCTAAATATTTATTATATTAAATATGATTACAAAAACTATTAGTAAAACAATGATCCGATTTTCTTTGCATAAAAAAATTAGGAACTTGTAAACATTCGAGTATGCTTTTGGCAACAGTTAAACCATTTTACCAATTTCCTTATTAGCTTAATTTTTATAATTTGACCCATTTGAGCCTTTTAACAATAAATCATACGGCAAATTACAAAAAAAAATTATATTTTTAGAAGTTTTGCAGTTTAACTTCTAATTTTTCCAAACAAACTGTAAAAATCTGAGACATTTACAATTTTGGCCTGTTATCTTATATCATCATAATTTTCCAAATTAAACATATTGAGGTGTTATATCATGTCAAAACAGTTATATTGAAGGGTGTTTTTGCTGAGACTAACTCGAGTGAGCTTGCTGCATTCATTTCATACGCCTTTGCTTTTCCTGACAACTTTCTAGCTCTTGTAGATCCATGTGATGTAAGTATTTTATTTAGTTTTGGTTACATTACCAATTAAATTTAATATTATTCAAACTTTATTTATCAGTTAACCTAAAAGATTACACGCAAGAGAATATCTACATGCCATTGTCTCATAGATGCTACATCAATACGTTTGGCTTGGTCAACCAGTTGCCTTTTGACCTAAGTACATTGATATTACATGACATGGATTAAAATTAATTAACTAATCATCAAAATGGTGTTATTATGTTTTTTCTTTCACGTGATGAGAAGTGGTCTTCCTAACTTCTGTGCAGTTGCTCTTGCACAAACTGACCTGGGGTATTTCCGTAAATTTTACAACGAATTGTTGACTATTTTTTTATTTTATAATAGTTTATTAGGTTAATCCTGATTAAAAAAAAATTTATTGTTAAAACAACAATATGTTTTTTATAGGTATAAAGCAAGGGATATTAGGTGAGATTCGGGTGACCTTGCGTATCTGTCGTGTGAAAGAAGAAAGTTTTTTTAGACAATTGAAAATGAATTTGGAATTTCGGGGTTTGGAAAGACCGGAATCACTGCTGGCAATGATCTAAATGAGGAAACTTTGGATGCTTTAAACAAACAAGCGAGTTTTATAAAATATTCGTAAATCGTAAATTCTTACAAAGTGTTTGGTATGACGGAATCAGAGAAGGAATGGAATGGTTGGTTCCATTGGAATGAAAAACAAATTGTTTGTTTTGACCGATTGAATGGAATAGACAATTCCTGAGGGAATCTGATTCCTTCCATTTTGACGGGAAGTGCTTTTTTCATTCCATCATCGAATGGAATGAAAATTTTTAAATATAACCCATTATTTTATTAAGTTTAGAGTAAGTTACATTTTTAAACGTTGTAATTGATATGAGGAGAGAATATTTGTTATTAACAACAAATCTGATCGACTTATTGTATCAAATCAGCAAAACGACATGGTATAATTAACAGCAACCATGTAATCTTGCTTATGCTATTGTTTCACTTGATAAATTTGGATCAAATTCTTTGTACTTTGAAAAATCTGCTTATTACTATATAGATGAATTGCAAGTCGGTTTCTAGAAGATTTGGGGGGGGGGGGGGGGGGGGGGTAGGGGGTTTTCGGGTTTTAAGGGGGGTGGGTTTTTATTGCCAATCATATTTTGCCACCTGTTTCCTCCGATACGACCCCCATCCGCCACCTGTTAAGTTTCAATCGATAGTTCTTTTGTTCCAATTAATTTGATTTTTCTAGGAGACATGCAACTTGACTTTTCCTTTTTTCCAATCCTTTTTCCACTTTTTCCAGTAATCCATAAAATAGGTACTACAAAGAGTACAACTCAACTCAAGAAATCAATAAGATTGATTTTGAAACATGGAAACCATTCCTTCTCCCAAAACATAAGATGAACACTTTTCATTGTATGATTTTCCAAATAAGGACCAAAATACCCCTCCTTATTCCTACCAATAACACTTTTTTCGCTCCAAATCACCATGACTCCAATAAAGGACCAAATATAAAAAAGAATTTTATAAGAATACAAATTTAAGATCCTTCAATTATTCCACTCAAATAGTAAAAGCCGTTTAACCCACATACCAAGTTTTAATCCAACCCGTGCGAAGCACGGGCTCAATCTAGTTGTAAATATAAATGAACCAATGCAAATATTAAAGATGACAATCACATTTCTATTTCATGGTAATTAATTAGTATTGGTCAATTACAATATATATATATATATATATATATATATATATATATATATATATATATATATATATATATATATATATATATATATATATATATATATATATATATATATATATATATATGGCTAGGTTATAATAAGAATGACAATTATTGTGTTACCCTATAACCAAATCCTGGCCATCAGATTTCATTCTCGTAACAATGAAAAAAACACATTCTTGACAGAATAAGTTCTTGACAGAATGAGTTCTTACCATTCTTAAAAGAATGAACTAAATTTTGTACATTCTTAAAAGAATGTGTTTTAAATGAGTGATCCAGATTGAGTTTCAAGGTTACACAATACTTGTATGGATATATTTGATCCTAACCCTATATATATATATATATATATATATATATATATATATATATATATATATATATATATATATATATATATATATATATATATATATATATATATATATATATATATATATATATAAATGATTTCTATTACCAACATCCTTCCATTGTTAAATATATGTATAGTTTGCTAATTTACAATTAAACAAAAACATTATTATATAAATTCTTTTATTTTTCCAACCGTGTAACACACGGGTTTTTAACCTAGTAAGATATATTTTAATCTCATTAAAATATTTTAGAATTAATTTATTCATAATTTTCGCTAATTTATTTCAATTTTTCGAAAATTTTAAATTAATTCTTTAAGTTGATTTAATTGATCTTTTAATTAACAATTAATTAAACTAATTAAATCTAAGATAGATATTATAAATGAATCAAATTAATTTTACCTATCTTAAACCCCTAAGGTTTGAAATTTGCAAGCTAGGGTTTAAGGGTTCCAGTTATCTTGAAGATACAGTTACCAAAAATAACAACCAACTTTTATTGCAATTATGACATAATCTAAGTTCTAGAGGGACTAGTTTGCAAAAACTGAAAAGGTGGGAGTTTAAGTTTGGGAAAAAACCTCATTTCTCTTGTAGATCACGATTTTGAGAGGGAGAAAGGCAGAAGAGGCGATTTGCAGGAGATTCAAGTGGAGAAGCTTGATCCTAGCAAGATCTAAGTGGTTTACATCCATCAATTGAAGATTTGAGGTAAGAAATCTAATCTCCATGTTAGAAACCCACCATTTTGGGTAGATCAAGTTCAAATTCGGGTTTCATAGTAGGGGGAGATGAATTCTATGATCCCAAAGGTGTAGCTTATGAATTCTAATGATTATCTCTTTACAATTCGATGGTCTTATGCTTGGAGAATCATTTGGATGTTGGTTGATACTTATGAACCCTAAATTTTTTGGAGAAAAGCCCATCAATGGGTGAAACCTTAATGATTGGATCAACTTGCATCTTAAATGTGTTCTATGAAGAGCTTAAGTGAGTTCCTAGTGATTTCAATCAATGGAAGAAGGAAACCCTTTAATTATTGATCAATTGATTGAATGGAATTAGACATTCCTTGATCTAAGCTTATGAAGTAGAGTTAGAGTTATTGCATGGATTTGATTCAATGGAGATGATATTGGATGGTTAAATAGGGTTTAATGATGTATTATTTTGGATTAGAATAATGTCCTTTTGATGGTTATGAGCTTAGAGAAGTGTTGGACCTTGATTTGGGTGAAAAGGACAAAAAATCGGGCTACTGGGCACTGTACACGACCCGTGTCAAAAGGACACGACCCGTGTTATCCTGAACAGTCCCGAAATGTTGAGTTTTGAGCTTTAAGGGTTGGGATGTTGGTTCTAATGTTCAAGTAAACTCCTAGGACATGTTTAACTAATATTTTACATCTATTTAGTGAAGTTAAATAGCCTTAGAGTTATTAGTAATATTGGATGTTATATCTTGTAGGAGAAGAGTAACTGAGGCTGAAGCAAAAGAGTGACATCTTCTTGGAACTTAAGGAAGGTGAGTTACCGGGAGTACACATCCCTCTTCTAACTCTTAAGTGTGTCTTATTCCATTTCCATGCATACCTTATGTGCTAAATGTTGCATAAATTCTATATGTGCATGGCATTAAAAGAGTTATTTTCCAAAGATGTTTTACAAATAAAATATTGATGTGGTTTTGAAAGATGTTTGATCATTCCTCCATGCATTGCATATAGGAGGGGCGGACCGTGTGAACCTTGTGACAAAGATGAGACTATTGTCCCGGATTTAGGGAAATCACGAGTTAATACCCAAACGAGTTGTTGTCCCGGATTTAGGGAAACCATTCCCGACAATAAGGAATCGCATGAGGGACTTGCTAACCCTCATGGGACTAGTGTGGTGGCCACTAGTTCTAGTTTAGCCTATACGGGGATCGGATGACATGCTTCGTGCGTGTTATTCGTGAACTTAGGTAGGTGCCACAGAGGTAAGTTGGACTTCTAAGAGATTGACATGGGGTGGGATAGTTGCATCATGCATCATGCTGCATATCATAATTATCTAATTGAGTAAACTTTCATAATGTTCAAGTGAGTTTTAATGTATATAAAACTAATAACTTTTGGAGGTTGTCTCGGGTGTTAAGGTTATCCTTTCACACTCAAAGAGATAGCCTCGGGTAACTCACTAGGCATTTCAATTGCCTAACTGGTTTGATGTGTACTCAGGTTGAATAAGAGCTTGTGACGAGGCGAGGACTTTTAGAAGACCACGGTTTGTGTGGCCATTTGAACCGTGTTTTGTACTTGGATTATGATACTACCTCGCTATACGTTTTAAACTAATTTTTAACTATTTTGGGACCTATTTTTCTGCAATGATGAGATATCTTTTGAACCAATGGCATTTTAAATGGTAAATAAATGTTTTAAATATTAATCCCTAGCGAGGGGTGTCACAATTTGGTATCAGAGCATCGGTTTAAGTGAAGTAGGTACTAGGATTAGTACTTAGACTTAAACTTAAGGTTCTCACGAGTGAGAGTTTTGTTTTAGCTAAATAATTGTATATTATAAGATTAATGTTCATCTTCCTTAGAATGGTGAACACTCGTAGCATGGTTCCGTCGGTTGAAGGTCAAGGGGGTGGGGCCGGTGATGAGGCTCAATCTCAACCCATTTCCCTTGCAAGAATTGAAAAGATGATGCTTGACTTGATGGCGAAACAGGAAGAGAAGATGGTAGACAAGATGAAGGAACTACTTGAGAATCAAGAGGTACGTTTGAGAGAAGAAGTGAAGAACATGTTTGGGGATAACAGCGCTTCGGGCGGGCAAGATACAAGTAGCTCGTATGATAGCATGCATCATGGGCCTCCTAGTAACAATATATCCCAAGACATGTTGGTATCAAGGAAGAAGTGTAGCTTCAAGGACTTTAACTCTTGCAAGCCACCAACCTACAACGGGAGTTTGGATCCAGTTGTACTTCATAATTGGGTGATTGAGATCGAAATGGCGTTCTATGCTTGCCAATGTGGTGATGACCAACGTGTGAACTTTGCAATCACTACTCTCAAAGAAACGGCTCTTGAGTGGTGGTTTGAGACTAAGGAAATGATGGAGATGCATGTGTTGGAGAACTTAACTTGGGATGTGTTCTTGGAGAAGATAAAGGAGAGGTTTTGCACTAAGGAAGAGATCCGTGACCTTGAAAGGAAATTCCTTGACTTGAAGAAAGACAAAATGACCATCACGGAGTACAATGCCAAATTCCGAAAACTCTTGAGCTTTGCTAGAAGGTTGACCCCGGATGAGGTCACTAAAGTGGATCAATATGTGGGAGGTTTGCCTTGGAACTACCGACTGAACTTTGAAACTGCTACTCTTGAAGTTGCCATGAGGAAGGCAAGGAAAATTGAGAAAACATTGGAAAAACGAGACAAGGAGAGACCCCAATTTGCAAACAAGAAAAAGGAAGGTCACGACTCGCGTGGGAAGGGTACAATCGACCAAAAGAAACAAAAATTTGAAGGAAAGAGCAAGGGTGGAGAAACACAAAACAATAACAAGGATGAAGTGGTGTGATTCAAATGTAGTGATAAGGGCCACTTTGCTAATGCATGTACCAAGGGGTTCAAGTGTTATACTTGCGGGGATGTTGGTCACAAAGCAAGTGAGTGTACTTCAAAAGAGAAAGGGGGCAGTGGGGGCGGAAGAAAGGAAGCACCTAGGACTAGAGGAAGGGCTTTTCAAATGACTGAGGAAGAGGCTAGAGAGAAGACAAATGTGGTGTCAGGTATATTTCTTGTAAACTCTTTACCCGCTTCTATGTTATTAGATTCGGGGGCTACTTACTCTCATGTGTCGCCTAATTTCGCAAAGAGATTAAAATTACCTTTGCATAAACTTGAGTATGAATTAGTAATAGATGTAGCGGGTGGTGCAAGCAAAATTTTGAGTAAGGAGATATCACATGTAAAAGTGGAGTGTAGTGGGGCTGAATTTTGGGTCCACCTTATACTTTTGGATGTTGGGGGATTTGATGTTATGCTGGGGATGGATTGGCTTGCAAAGTACGATGCTGAAATTTTATGTGGAAAGAAAATGGTAAGAGTGAAGACACCCGTAGGTGAACCGATTCTCATTTATGGAGACAAGAGAAGAGTACCCACAAGTGTGATCAATGTGATGAAAGCAAGAAGATGTTTGAAAAAGGGTTGTCAATCTTACCTAGCATATGTGGTGGACACTGTAAAGGAAAAGAAGGTGTTAGGGGATATTGAAGTAGTGCGGGATTATCCCGAGGTTTTTCCCGATGACCTACCCGGTTTGCCACCGGATCGTCAAGTTGAGTTTCGCATCGATTTGGTACCGGGAACCGCGCCTTTAGCCAAAGCTCCATATTGGTTGGCACCCGCGGAATTGAAGGAGTTGATGACTCAATTGCAAGAGCTTCTTGATAAAGGTTTCATTAGGCCTAGCTCTTCCCCTTGGGGAGCTCCAATCTTATTTGTGAAGAAGAAGGATGGTTCCATGAGAATGTGTATTGACTACCGGGATCTCAACAAGGTGACTATCAAGAACCAGTACCCTTTACCTCGTATTGACGATTTATTTGATCAATTGCAAGGTGCGGGCTATTTTTCAAAAATTGATCTTCGGTCGGGTTATCATCAATTGAAGGTAAAAGATGAAGATGTAGAGAAGACGGCTTTCCGAACAAGATATGGGCATTTTGAGTTTCTTGTAATGCCTTTTGGGCTAACTAATGCACCCGCGGCTTTTATGGATCTTATGAATCGGGTGTGCAAATTTCTTGATAAGTTCGTGATCGTGTTTATTGATGATATCATTATTTACTCAAAGTCGGAGGCGGAACATAAGGAGCATTTGAAGATGGTGCTTGAAACTCTAAAAAGGGAGAAGTTGTATGCAAAATTTTCTAAGTGTGAGTTTTGGATTGGGGAAGTTCAATTCCTTGGGCATGTCATGAATAAAGATGAGATTAAAGTGGACCCGGCAAAGATTGAAGCGGTAATGAATTGGGAGAAACCGAAGAGTCCAACCGAAATTAGAAGTTTTCTTGGTTTGGCGAGGTATTATCGACGTTTTATAGAAGGATTTTCCAAGATTGCATGTCCATTGACTTCGTTGACCAAAAAGAATGAGAAGTTCGTATGGACCGACAAACAAGAAGAGGCATTCGAGTTGTTAAATAAGAAGTTGTGTGAAGCTCCCATTTTGTCCCTTCCGGAGGGCACCGAAGATTTTGCGGTTTATAGTGACGCGTCGGGTTTGGGAATTAGATGTGTTCTTACTCAAAGAGGAAAGGTTATCGCTTATGCATCACGTCAATTAAAGGAGCACGAGTTGAATTATCCCACTCATGACAAGGAGTTGGCGGCGGTGATTCATGCGTTGAAGATTTGGAGGCATTATCTATATGGTACTCAATGCAAACTCTTCACGGATCATCAAAGTTTGCAATATTTATTTAGCCAAAAGGATTTAAACTCAAGACAAAGGCGATGGATTGAAGTATTCAAGGATTATGATTGTGAAATCCTTTACCATCCGGGTAAAGCAAACATCGTGGCGGATGCCTTGAGTAGAAAGGAAATCGGGGAGAAAAGAAGAGTTAAAGCATTAAGAATTGAGGTGGTCTCTATGCTTGTCGATATATTGAAGGAAGTACAAGAAAGAGCTCAAGAAGATGGTAACATTAAGAGAGTTATTTCCAAAGATGTTTTACAAATAAAATATTGATGTGGTTTTGAAATATGTTTGATCATTCCTCCATGCATTGCATATAGGAGGGGTGGACCGTGTGAACATTGTGACAAAGATGAGAGGATTGTCCCGGATTTAGGGAAATCACGGGTTAATACCCAAACGAGTTGTTGTCCCGGATTTAGGGAAACCATTCCCGACAATAGGGAATCGCATGAGGGACTTGCTAACCCTCATGGGACTAGTGTGGTGGCCACTAGTTCTAGTTTAGCCTATATGGGGATCGGATGACATGCTTCGTGCGTGTTATTCGTGAACTTAGGTAGGTGCCACTGAGGTAAGTTGGACTTCTAAGAGATTGACATGGGGTGGGATAGTTGCATCATGCATCATGCTGCATATCATAACTATCTAATTGAGTAAACTTTCATAATGTTCAAGTGAGTTTTAATGTATATAAAACTGTGAGAGATGCTTTCCAAAAAGGCGGAGAAAAAAAAGGAAAAGGAATAAAACATATGGACCCCACAGAATAGTAACCACAATTATTTCATAATCTTTCGGTGATTTCGTTGAAGAATTAATTTCCGGTGGGACCCACAATATATTTTTTGTCTCTCTCTCTCCCGATGATTTCTCCGTAATTGAAGGCTGGCTGCACAAGAAGAATGCAGAATTTTTTTCTTTATAAATAGAGACGTATTTCATTCTTCAAATCATCCCAACAAAAAGAAATCCATATTACATATATAGAAACCTTCTGTATTTGTATTTTTCCATTCCAACCTTGTAACACTTCCATATATATAGTGAATTGGTTCTCGGCTTCCTCCGCCCGTGGTTTTTCCCAATTTGGGTTTCCACGTAAATCCTTGTGTCCAATTTTCTCATTAATTTTTCGTTCGTGTTTTATTACGCTTGATAAAATTATTAATTACATTCCGCGTCAAACTAATATTATTATTATTTGCTCGGATCTTTGGGGTGTATTTGATACACATTTACTACAATTGGTATCAGAGCTTCCGGGTTTTTGATATTAGTTTGTTGGAATTATTATTTTATTTTAAGCGTATAGTCATGTCTTCGATGAAGTTTGATATTCCGTTACTGGATCGAAACACCAGATTCCCTTTATGGCAAGTCAAGATGAGGGATGTTCTCATCCAGATGGATCTACATCAGGCATTGCTGGGCATTGACAAAATGCCCGTATCATGGACGAAAGAAGAGAAGGAGATGAAAGATTTAAAGGCTTTATCTCAAATCCGCTTACATCTATCTAACGATGTATTGCAAGATGTTCTGAAGGAAACTTCTGCGGCTTCACTATGGCTAAAATTGGAGCAGTTACTAATGACGAAGAGCCTACCCAACAAGCTGCATCTGAAGCAGCGACTATTTAATCTCAAGATGACAGAAGGTGGCTCTCTGGCCGATCACATTTCCACGTTCAAAGAGTTAGTCAATAACTTGGAGAACATGGATGTCCAGTACGAGGATGAAGATTTGGCTTTATTCTTGTTGTCATCATTGCCCGAATCCTACAGCCATTTTCGGGATACTATTATCTATAGCCGCGACACTCTTGTGTTGGATGAAGTTCTTACAGCCTTAGACTCTAAGGAGAAGATGAAGCAGATTACAGGTGGAACAGATACAAAAGCCGAAGGCTTAAATGCTAGAGGCAGAACAACGGACAGAGGTAAAAACTCCCAAAGAAGCAGATCCAAGTCTAAAGGCAAACGAAAGTTTTGCAATTATTGCCACAAGAAGGGACACACGATTGATGAATGTTTCAAGTTGAAGAATAAGGAGAAAGTAGCAACAAATGGTAAACAAGCTAGTACCTCGGGTGAAGCCGATGTAGCAGAGGTCAGTTGTATCGGAGAACTCTTGACAGTTTATTCAGATAAACTGGATTCCACTGGTGATTGGATACTCGATTCGGGTTGTACTTTTCATATGTGTCACAACAAAAGTTGGTTTTACACATTTGAAAAGGATAACCAAGGTTATGTCTTGATGGGTAACAATTCTACATGTCCCGTTGTTGGACATGGTTCAGTCAGAATCCGTATGTTTGATGGCGTCATTCGAACCATTGAGGATGTTAGATATGTCCCTGACCTCAGAAGAAATTTGTTATCACTCAGCACCTTTGATAAAAAGGGTTATGAGTTTGCCGGTAAAGGTGGAGTTCTCAGAGTTTTCAAAAATGACTCTGACTCACTGAGGGCCAGACGAAAAACCTCAGATCTTTATTTTCTCGAAGGGCAAACAATTTCGAGTGATGCTGTTGTCGTTTCAAAGTCACTCTCGGAACCAGATCAGTCCCGTCTTTGGCACCTTCGACTCGGCCACATGAGTTTTCAAGGCATGTCAGAATTAAGTCGAAGAGGTTTACTTGGTGATCAGAAGGTGGTGGAGTTAGAATTCTGTGAAGACTGTGTATATGGCAAGGCAAAACGAGTGAGATTTATGAGTGGTGTCCACACAACAAAAGGACCACTTGATTATGTTCACTCGGATTTGTGGGGACCAGCTCGAGTTGCTTCGAAAGGTGGAGCTATTTATATGCTCACTATTATTGATGATTTCTCAAGAAAGGTGTGGTGTTTCTTCCTAAAGCATAAGGGAGACGTTTTCTCTACTTTCAGAGATTGGAAAGTTCAAGTTGAAAAGCAGTCAGGTTTGGCGGTAAAGTATCTACGTACGGATAATGGACTGGAGTTCTGCTCAGAAGAGTTCAATGCCTACTGTCGAAAAGAAGGCATTACTCGTCATCGCACGGTAGTCCATACACCTCAACAAAATGGTGTAGCCGAAAGAATGAATCGCACCATTATGGAGAAGGTCCGGTGTATGCTTTCAAATTCCAAATTGCCAAAGTCCTTTTGGGCGGAGGCTGCTTCTACTGCTTGTTATGTTATCAACCGATCACTGTCACGAGCAATCGAGAAGAAAACTCCTTTTGAGTTATGGTCCGGTAAACCTGCCGATTATACAGATTTAAAACTGTTTGGATGTCCAGCGTATGCACGAGTTGACAACGGGAAGTTAGAGCCGAGGGCACTTAAATGTGTCTTTCTTGGGTACAATCCGGGCGTTAAAGGTTACAAGTTGTGGAGCTTTGATCTAAAGAAAGTTATCATCTCAAGAGATGTTACTTTTGATGAGTCTACTATGATTCAATCAGTTGTCGACTCTTCTAAAAGTACAGAAGCATTATCTGAAGCAAGTAAAGAGAAAGCTAACGTGGAGGTGGAGCTTCCTATTTCACCTACCACTAACCAGAATACAAATCAGCATCAAGATTCTTCTTCATCGGATGAGCATGTTGTTAGTGAGGATTCAACACCTTCACAACCACAATCTACAATTATTGCTAGAGATAGACCGAGAAGACAGATTATTCCTCCAAAGAGGTATGCTGAAGCAGATCTGATTGCTTATGCTTTTATTGTTGCTGATAATATTGAGTCTGCAATGGAGCCTGTGAATTATGATGAGGCTATCAAATCTGAAGACTCAAGTGATTGGATGATCGCTATGCAAAATGAGATGGAATCCTTGCAAAGAAATGGTACTTGGGAGATAGTTCCTATTCCGAAAGGTAAAAGACCAGTGAAATGCAAGTGGGTGTACAAGATCAAAGAACCTGTCGACCCGAAAGAGAAACCAAGGTACAAGGCTCGATTGGTAGCTAAAGGCTACAGTCAGATTCCAGGCGTTGATTATACTGACATTTACTCCCCAGTTGTTAAACACACTTCTATCCGTGCATTGTTGGGGTTAGTTGCTTCTAATGATTACGAATTAGAGCAACTAGACGTTACTACAGCTTTCCTAAATGGTACAAGAGGTTCGATTCTTTCATGACCAGTCACAAATTTAGCAGGTGCACCTATGATAGCTGCGTTTATTACAAAACCGGTGACGATGGTTCAAAGATCTACCTGCTCTTGTACGTGGATGACATGTTGATCACAGCGAAATGTATGAAGGAGATTCAGAAGTTAAAAGACCAGTTGAAAGCTGATTTTGAAATGAAGGACTTAGGAGCTGCCAAAAAGATTTTAGGTATGGAAATTGTTCGTGACAGGAAGTCTAGGGTCTTGCATCTTTCTCAGAAAAGTTATATTGAGAAAGTCCTAAGACGCTTCAATATGCATGAAGCAAATCCTGTCAACACACCTTTTGCAGCTCATTTCAAGTTATCATCCGCTTTAAGTCCTACTACTGAGGCTGATATGGCTTACATGGCACGTGTTCCATACTCTAGCGCTGTTGGATCTTTGATGTATGCTATGATCTGTACGCGCCCTGATTTAGCCTATGCTGTTAGCATGGTTAGTAGATACATGGCGAACCCGGGGAAAGAACACTGGAAAGCAGTGCAGTGGATCTTCCGTTATTTACGCGGTACGTCTTCTATGTGTTTACATTTTGGTAAATTTACCAGTGGGGTGCTTGGATATGTTGATTCAGATTATGGAAAAGATTTGGATAAGCGAAGATCAATTACAGGGTATGTGTTCACGTTAAATGGGTGTGCTATTAGTTGGAAAGCCCAGTTGCAGTCTACAGTTGCACTGTCTTCTACTGAGGCAGAGTACATGGCGATTACAGAAGCAGTTAAAGGAGATATTTGGTTGAAGGGGTTATTTGGAGAACTCGATGATAGATTAAAGGTTACCACAGTGTTCTGTGATAATCAAAGTGCTATCTATTTGAGTAAAGATCAAATGTTTCACGACCGAACAAAGCATATTGATATTCGTTATCATTTTGTGCGAGATATCATCGAAAAAGGTGATTGTGTCGTGGTGAAAATCCATACAGATGATAATCCCGCTGATATGTTTACAAAGAGTCTTCCAATAGCCAAGTTCAAACTATGTTTGGACATGGTGGGTGTTTCTGATCGCAGTTGAGCCTGACAGGCTCGTGGTGGAGGAAGTATTTTAACTTTTCGGAATCAATTTTTCTCTATATGGTGATTACAGGATCGTATGAATATTGGGATGAGTTTCTTTTGTTGCCTTTTTTGAAGTCAAGGTGGAGATTGTGAGAGATGCTTTCCAAAAAGGCGGAGAAAAAAAAGGAAAAGGAATAAAACATATGGACCCCACAGAATAGTAACCACAATTATTTCATAATCTTTCGGTGATTTCGTTGAAGAATTAATTTCCGGTGGGACCCACAATATATTTTTTGTCTCTCTCTCTCCCGATGATTTCTCCGTAATTGAAGGCTGGCTGCACAAGAAGAATGCAGAATTTTTTTCTTTATAAATAGAGACGTATTTCATTCTTCAAATCATCCCAACAAAAAGAAATCCATATTACATATATAGAAACCTTCTGTATTTGTATTTTTCCATTCCAACCTTGTAACACTTCCATATATATAGTGAATTGGTTCTCGGCTTCCTCCGCCCGTGGTTTTTCCCAATTTGGGTTTCCACGTAAATCCTTGTGTCCAATTTTCTCATTAATTTTTCGTTCGTGTTTTATTACGCTTGATAAAATTATTAATTACATTCCGCGTCAAACTAATATTATTATTATTTGCTCGGATCTTTGGGGAGTATTTGATACACATTTACTACAAAAACTAATAACTTTTGGAGGTTGTCTCGGGTGTTAAGGTTATCCTTTCACACTCAAAGAGATAGCCTCGGGTAACTCACTATGCATTTCAATTGCCTAACTGTTTTGATGTGTACTCAGGTTGAATAAGAGCTTGTGACGAGGCGAGGACTTTTAGAAGGCCACGGTTTGTGTGGCCATTTGAACCGTGTTTTGTACTAGGATTATGATACTACCTCGATATACGTTTTAAACTAATTTTTAACTGTTTTGGGACCTATTTTTCCGCAATGATGAGATATCTTTTGAACCAATGGCATTTTAAATGGTAAATAAATGTTTTAAATATTAATCCCTAGTGAGGGGTGTCACAATACACATGACTTGAGGTACCCAGAGGAGTATGCGCGGCTCGGGGTGCTGAGTGGATTGAAACGACTCAATGTACATAGTGGAGTATACTATTTTTTACTATGATGTTTGTGATGTATTTATTCTCATACGGGTAGAGTATGTATGACTGATATGATGTGTATGTGATGGAACTCACTAAGATGTGTGTTTACCCTTTCCTTAAAACCTCATGTTTCAAGTACTTCTAGTACATGGGATGGCAAGACATGACGAGTACACATTGGCACAGTTTCTCTTTTGGATTATATTTGATGTTGACATTGTTTGAGTTTTTTACTTCCGCTGACTGTTTTGGATAATTGATGACATTATATGTTTTTGATGAATAAAATAATGATTATGATTTGAAATATTTAAATAAAATGGTGTTTTATTATTAAAAATGTTGGAATAGTGTCCAAGATCATCAACTTGTTAGCACACTCTGGTAAAAAGGTAGAGTCCTTGTGGGTTGCCCTCAGAACCCAAAAAAATAGTCAGAGTCAAAAATAGAGGAAATGTTATTTAGTTAATTAATTTATAGAGGATAAATTAATTAGTAACTAAAAGAATAATGGCAATTTAATTGGTAAATTAATCTGGGATTAATTTGGAACCAATTAAAGGGAACTGGATTGTAATTGATTAAAGTTATAATCAATGGAAGAAGTCCAGGGGGTGCGGCCGCCAAAAGGCTCCAAATTTTGGAAACCCTAGGAGCCTTGTACTATAAATAAAGTCCTTGGGGTGACACCCAAAGGCATCCCAAAACCCTTGAGTGCCGCCAACCCTCCCCCTTTCTCCTCCCTCTGTGAAATCTCTTCCATCTCCAGGGTTAGAGATCTTTGCACTTGATCTACCTGGTTTTTTGGTTATCCCTGGGTACAAGCCACTAGAGGGATTTGCATTTAGGATCCTGATCATCCTACAATCATGGGCTTGACTAGATCACAAAGGCAATGACTTCTTGAGGTACATTCTTGTTTGTTTAAAGTTGCTATGGTCTGTGATGAACTGATATGATCCTGAATTTGTTCATGGAATATTGTATGATTTGATATGTTTTGTCTTCTGCTGCTTATGAGTTTTGTGTTTTCGATCAAATCCCAATAATGGTATTAGAGCCTCTGTTCATATGATTTTAGCACTTTTGATATTGAATTGATGAACATGTTTGCATGCTTGATGTTAAAATCGATTTATTCATAGGATGATACTAGAAAGTCTGTTTTAATTATGATATGATCATAGGTTGCATGATAGAAAACATGAATGTTCTTGATCTTGCATTTAAAAATCGACACAAACAGGTTTTTGTGCCTCCCTACTTAATTTTGATACACACTAGGGTTTGCTAGGGTTTTCTGTGCCTCCTTGTGTGTGCTTGTCGAATTGTACTAGGCTTTAGGCAAGGGTTTTTGTGCCTCCCTTGTAATTAGCGGCTAGGGTTACTACCCTGGCCTTGCCATGCAAGTTTCCTAACTTGCAATACTGCCTTATATGCCTATTGCCTTATATGATTAATGAATAGGATATTATTGCTTATTTAATTAATTGTTAAATTGGATTTTAATTGAATTAATTAAATTGAATATTTTAAAATGTTTAATATATATATATATATATATATATATATATATATATATATATATATATATATATATATATATATATATATATATATATATATATATATATATATATATATATACATATATATATATATATATATATATATATATATATATATATATATGTATATAATATATATATATATATATATATATATATATATATATATATGTATATATATATATTATATATATATTTATATATATATATATATATATATATATATATATATATATATATATATATGTATATATATATATATTATATATATACATATATACATATATATATATATATATATATATATATATATATATATATATATATATATATATATATATATATATATATATATATATATATATATATATATATATATGAGATTTTATTGAATAAAAACATTGGTCAAACCATGATTAGGCTCACACACTAAATCGTGTTGAGGGTTTAAAGGAGGGTTCTTATGATCCCGAATGAGGTTGGTTATTAAGTGACATTCACTGTCCACCACCCTCACCGCCCAGCACCTTTTACATGTGGAGTTACCGAAAGGGTTTTATAGGGCACTGTTTCTCTCTCTAAGTTAAAAGTATTAACTTAAAGTATTAAAACAAAAACACGTTCTAATTATACATAAAATGTGAACGATGTGCTATCCATGAGAAACGCACATTCTCTCTATGATCTGCTGATGGAGCTGTGTGGTTAACCGACGCATTAGTTAGGGTTGTAGATGGGGTGATGTGAGACTCGCGATTCTCAAGCATATCTTGAGCCGGACATCACGCGGGTTTTGCATGGACAATTCACCATCTGATTCATGATCCACGACATCCCTGTCATGAATTCTGAGATGAGCACAAAAGAGATTAACATTCCATTGAAATGATATCAATGAATCTCATAGATCTAGGAATTTCATAATGAGTGAAACTGACAAGAGGCTTGTCTACCTTGATGACCAGTGTGATGTGATTACGGCATCCCTCTTCACATTATGCTGTAATTCTTAGGTCATAGCCTTAGTAAATAACTTGGGTAATTATTTTAAGGAATTGAACTAACTAAAACTAAACTTTGTTTTATAGATGTCTGCCAACAATAATAATTTCAACTTGGGTTCTGCCCCGACTCCTCCTCCTCCACCACCTCCTCCTCCTCCAGCATCAACTAATATCTCTTTGCTTCCTGTCCTCTCGAGGGACAAGCTTACGGGTCCTAACTATCTTGATTGTATCTGGGCTATAAGGATTGCTTTAAGGTTTGAGGGCAAAGAGTATGTCTTGGACACTAATCTTCCAGATGTAGATGATACAGCTGCTGATGAAGAAATAGCTGCCTATGATAAGCAATATGACGACTCAACTAAGGTTGCATGTCTGATGTTGGCTACCATGAGCTTGGAACTCCAAAAGGGTTTGGAGAATGCTGGTATGTATGACATCAACCTGCAGCTCAAGGAAATGTTCCAAGAGCAGGCCATACAAGAACGATTTGAAATCGTCAAGTCTCTTATTTCCTGTAAACTGCAAGATGGAGTGTATGTATGTACTCAAGTTCAGAAGTTGATGTCGTACATTGACAGGCTGGAAAGTCTTGGTGTCCAGCTGCCTAAGGAGTTGGCCATTGACATGGTCCTCAACTCGCTTTCTCGTTCATATCATCAGTTCATCATGAACTACAATATGAACAATCTAGACAAGATTCTCATGGAGTTACACGGGATACTAAAGACTGCTGAGGCCAGCATGAAGCAGGCTCGTGTGACTAACTCCCCTACTCCCGTCCTAGCCATTCATCATGGCAGCGCCAAACGGAAGAAAAGTTCTCATCCCAGTAGAAAGAGAAAGGCCAAGGGTAACCAACGCTTTAAGAGAAAGGCTAATTCCGACATTGCCCCTGCTAATGACCTAGAAGAGGCTATCTGCTTTTACTGTCAACAGAATGGGCATTGGAAACGTAGCTGCCCGAAGTACCTAGAGGCCCTGAAGAATAACATGGTCAAGGAGTCTGGCACCTCATGTATATTCATGATCGAATTGTATAGTACTATGACTTCTAATTCTTGGGTCCTTGATATGGGATGTGGTACTCACATCTATGCCGATATGCAGGGACCAAATGAAAGTAAGAAGCTGCAGCATAGGGAGCTCAACCTGATCATGGGAAACAGGCAGACAACTGTTGTTACAAGGATTGAGAGTTATGAGCTGATGCTAGACAGTAATAGTTTGATTAGGTTAATTAATTGTTGCTACTCGCCAAAAATGGCTCGGAACATAATTTCATTTTATCCATTATACGAGGATGGATTCAAGTTTTATTTTGATAATGAGAATGGTTGCATTTTAGTTTATAAAAATGATTGTTTTTGCTTAGCTAGTCCTTGTAATGGCATATATGAAAGTGTTGTTTGCGTTGGTATGAATGATAATGTAACCTTGAATGTTGATTCTAACGAGAATGTTCTCGATAAGTCACGTCTATGGCACCATCGACTTGGTCATATAAACAAGAATCGCATCACCAACCTCCAGTCGGAAGGAGTCTTGGAAGCATTCGACATAAAGTTGGATGATGTATGCGAGTCTTGCTTACTTGGCAAGATGACCAAATCACCATTCACAGGAAGCTGTGAAAGAGGCAAGGATCTATTGGAGCTTATCCACATAGATAGATGTGGACCGTTCAGATATGCCACCAGACAAGGTGATCGCTACTTTGTAATGTTTACTGATGATTTCAGTAGATACAGTTATGTTTATCTGATTAAACATAAGTCATCTTTAAAGTGTTCAAAGAATTTCAAAACGAAGTAGAGAATCAGTTCGGCAAGAAGATTAAGATGATTCGTTCCGGTAGAGGCGGAGAATATCTTAGTCAAGAATTCTACGATCATCTTAGGGATTGTGGAATAGTTTCACAGTTCTCTCCTCCAAGAACATCACAGCACAACGGTGTGTCTGAAAGGAGAAATATAATGCTGTTAGAGATGGTTCGATCTATGATGAGCTGTGCTAGACTACCAATAAGTTTCTGGGTCACGCCTTGGAAAATACAGCTCATATCTTGAACCTTGTTCCAACTAAGAAGGTTGCTAAAACACCCTCTGAAGTGTGGAGTGGGGAACGTCCCTCACTAGCACACATTAAGGTCTGGGGTTGTGAAGTCTTCGTTCGGCACGAAACTCATGACAAGCTTGAACCCAGAGCAGAGAAGTGTTACTTCGTCGGTAACTCGCGAAAGTCTTTTGGATACTTGTTCTACAAGCCTTCTGAGAACAAAGTGTTTGTTGCTCAAAGGGGAGTATTTTTGGATAGAAACCTCGTATCCAAGGAAGCTATTGGGAGCAGGATAGATCTTGAAAATATTCAAGAGTTTTCCGATGATGAGCCTATAGTTGACACTGGTACTCAACCTGAGGATGAGATTCCTGTTGAGGAAACTGACAAATCTCCACCGCCGCTTCACGAGTCCAGTAGAGTGCGTCTGCCTCCTGAGTTTTATGGGTTCCATATCATTACAGAAGGTGACACACTGATCAATGATAAAACACTGGTTGGTGAGGATGAGTCAGCCAACTACAAGGAAGAAATGGCAGGCCCTGAGGCTAATAAATGTAAAGAATCCATAGAGAGCGAGATTTAGTCCATGTATGAAAATCAAGTTTGGAACTTGGTTGATCCAACACAGGGTCTCAGGACGGTTGGGTAACACCGGGTCTTAGGACGGTTGGGTGTAAGTGGATCTTCAAAAAGAAGACAGACATGGATAGGAATGTGTACACATTCAAGGCCAGACTGGTTTCGAAGGGTTTCACTTAGACTTAAGGAATTGATTATGATGAAACCTTCTCTCTAGTAGCCAAGATAAAGTCTATTAGAGTGTTACTTGCCATTGCTGCATTTCATGATTATGAAATTTGGCAGATGGATGTTAAAACCGCTTTCCTTAAAAGAAAACTGACAGAGGATGTGTATATGGCACAGCCAGAAGGTTTTGTTGATAGCAAGTCTCTGAATAGAGTGTGTAAGCTTGAAATGTCCATTTATGGACTTAAACAAGCATCTCACAGCTGGAACATCTGCTTCCATGATAATGTCAAAGAGTTTCGATTTTCTAGAAGTTAGGATGAGTCATGTGTATATGTCAGATCCAGTGGGAGTAACGTAGTATTTCTAATACTGTATGTCAATGACATACTCCTTATATGAAACGACATCCCTACCTTACAGAGTGTAAAAGCTTGGCTTGGGAATTTTTTCGCTATGAAGGATCAGGGAAATGTATCTTATATACTTGGTATAAAGATCTATAGAGATATATCAAGACGTTTGATTGCACTTATCCAGAGTACATACCTGTACAAGATCTTGAAAAAGTTCAGGATGGATTGTTCCAAAAAAGGGTTATTGCCCATTCAGCAGGGGATAAAGCTTAGTAAAGAGCAATGCCCCAAGACTGATGGTGAAATCGATGGGATGAGTCGAATCCCATATGCTTCGGCAATTGGATCGATCATGTATACCATGATATGTACTCAACCTGATGTCTCATATGCTTTGAGCATGGTGAGCAGATATCAGGACAATCCGTCGAAAATCACTGGACAGCAGTTAAAGGCATTCTAAAGTACTTGAGAAGGACTAAAGAAATATGCCTAGTATATGGAGGGAGGAGCGAGCTAAGAGTAACTGGGTTTAGTGACACAAGTTTTCAAACAGACAGAGATGACTCTTGCTCACAGTCAGGTTGGGTGTTTATGTTAAACAGAGGAGCTATCACCTGGAAAAGTTCGAAGCAAAAGTCAGTAGCTGACTCAACGAGTGAGTCATAGTATATAGCAGCAAGTGAAGCTGCAAAGGAAGCTACATGGCTGAAGAACTTCATTAGTGATCTTGGCGTTGTTCCCAGCATCAAGGATCCCCTTGAAGTCTTCTGTGATAACGAGGGTGCAGTTGCAATTGACTAAAGAACCCAAGGACCATGGGAGATCCAGACATATACTCAGAAAGTACCACTATATTCGAAACCGAGTTGTCGAGTACCGTCAGAGGATAATTCGGTTGAACCGTTCACCAAAGCATTGTAGCGGCCCAAGCATGAAGAGCATACGAGGACCATCGGCATTAGAGATGCTAGCGAAATGTCTTAAATGTTTAGTTTATAGTTGATTAATTGAAACATAGAGCAGTGTTAATTGTACATGACTTTGTGTTTTATTAGTGGAGATTTAACAAAAGACTGGTGAGTCACCATTTTCATTTCAATTATCACTGTGTTTCACTTTTGCATGTTTGGAACCCGCTTCCTGAATGGTAACACATTCAAACTTTCACAGTCGGTCGTACTCTTAGAAGCAAGTAGTGATTTAAGACTATAATGAGTGCTAGTAGATTGTCTGTAGAGATCAGACATAACATGGTGATTGCGACTATGCATCATGAGTGCTTGATAGAGATTCAAGTATTGGAAACACCCCGCACCTAGATATTACTTCATGGATTTAGTCATAAGTAATCTAGGATGATAATATCTCTTATTCTTCAAACCGAGATACATGAGGGATCTGCACTATGATTCTGTCGTACTTTGGTCTACTCAAACGCTATCCGTAACTGGTAGTTATAACGGGTATGTCCGAGTGTGATATGATGAAATAGACAGAGACTATGTAGTCAAAGTTTATCTATTACTTTTTCCTGACAAGGGGAAGCAATATCTGTGGGCCCCTCGATGATTTGATGTTGACACTAAGTGCTTGGCCAAGCCCTGACCAAATTGATGTGTTCGATTGGTTGTCTGAATGGGTCATCATAAATCTCTATCAAGAAACAAACTTTGAACTATCGGGATCTGACTATTTCCATGCCCCGGGTTCATATCGATATCTTGAGAACAGAGGGATAAAAGATCACTTATCTAGGAGTCGTTTCTTTTCGTTGATTAGAGTTTGGCTGTTGAATTGGATGACAGAATTTATTAATTTTCAGGTTGTGTTCAAATTGACAACTTGTCCAAGTGGGAGACTGTTGGAATAGTGTCCAAGATCATCAACTTGTTATAACACTTCTGATAAAAGGTAGAGTCATTTTGGGTTGCCCTCAGAACCCAGAAAAACAGTCAGAGTCAAAATAAAGTAATTGTTAGTTAGTTAATTAATTTAGAGTATAAATTAATTAGTAACTAAAAGAATAATGGTAATTTAATTGGTAAATTAATATGGGATTAACTTGGAACCAATTAAAGGGACTGGATTGTAATTGATTAAAGTTATAATCAATGGAACAAGTCTAGGGGGTGCGGCCGCCAAAAGGCTCCAAAGTTTAGAAACCCTAGGAGCCTTGTACTATAAATAAAGGCCTTGGGGCAACACCTAAAGGCATTCCAAAACCCTTGAGTGTTGCTAACCCTCCCCCATTCTCCTCCCTCTGCAAAATCTATTCCCTCTCTAGGGTTAGAGATCTTTGCTCTTCATCTGCCTGGTTTTCTGGTTGTCCCTGGTACAAGCCACTAGAGGGATTCGCATTTTGGATCCTGATCATCCTACAATCGTGGCCTTGACTAGATCATAAAGGCAACGACTTCTTGAGGAACATTCTTGTTTGTTTAAAGTTGTTATGATCTGCTATGAACTTATATGATCCTGAATGTGTTCATGGAATATTGTATGATTTGATCTGTTTTATCTTCCGCTGCATATGAGTTTTGTGTTTTTTATCAAATCCCAACAAAAAATCCTTCTCTAAAAAAATAATTTATCTAAAAAACAGGGACGTTATATAAGTGGTTGATGATGATTTGGAAGTTAATTAATATTCCTTTATGACCAAGTTAAGGATGACTTATAGGATTATATGTCTTTAATAATCTAAATTATTTATTATTATTTAATAGTTAACATATAGGGTTTTAAAGATGGTGAATTTAAGAAATGATGATCGAGTTACAGGTTACACCCACCATTATATCAAATCTAAATATTATTTATATTTGATGAAATTATTACTCTTAGTCTTTTGTTGTGATTCTGAGGACGGAATCATCCTTGGGGAGGGGGGAGAGAGATAATTGTAACACCTGCATTTTTTAGGCTAGATGTTTTTAATTTAAGTATTAATTTTTGGATTTATTTATTAGAAACTAAAAAATATTTAAACATAAATTTCTATGAAGTTATTATTTATAAACGATTTTGTCATTTTTTATCAAAATGATTTTTAAAACGTGAAATAATATAAATAAATTTCTTTTAAAAGGGGATTGTTCATATATATCATTTTAATACAACATTTTTGAAAAAAAATAAAGTTTCAATAAAAAGAAAGGGAGAAATTACTTTTTCAGATAGAAATATTTAATTTATTTTCAATGATAAAAAATAAAGATAAAATATTTTTCTATGTCAAAGCATTCTTAATAAAAAAAATATTTCTAAAATTTTTACTAGAAATGAATTATTTATGCTGGCTTCGCTGGTACTTTAATCATGGAAATGAATTACTTGTACTGACCCCGCCAATACTTTAATTAGTAAGATAAATTGTATGTATAGATCCCACCACTACTTTAATAATGTAGCCGAATTATTCGTGTGGACCCCACCACTTCATTAATAATGAAATTTAATTATTGTGTGTCTTGTTTCTTCTTTAAGAATGAGTTGAATTATCCTGCGGATTCCACTCCTTTTTTAATCATGGAATTGAATTATTGTGTGAAACGTTTTTTTATAATGGAATTGAATTATTGTGCGGGTTCCACTACTTTAATATTTCAATTTTACATGTCCTTATAAAGTATTTTTAGTATTTATTTTCTTCCGTTTGTATAATGCATGTGATATACTATATGTATCAATGTGTTGTATTCATGAAATAGGTTTTTTTAGATTTTGAACTTTTGATTGTATTTTTA
Organism: Cichorium intybus; assembly: GCA_023525715.1. Classification (NCBI taxonomy): domain Eukaryota; kingdom Viridiplantae; phylum Streptophyta; class Magnoliopsida; order Asterales; family Asteraceae; genus Cichorium; species Cichorium intybus. Next base: position 52,355,660 of record CM042016.1, on the reverse strand, counting down.
AAAATAGGGATAAATTTTTATTCTTTGATCAAGATTTTGAAACCATGTATCCACTTAGGATGTTTTTGAGACTTGTGTGACCACGACTATGACTTTAACTTAATAACTAATTATTTATTTCAAGTGAGGGATTTGATTTATTTGATTATGCATGTAGGGCTAACTACCTCTTCATGTGTTATGGAGTAAATGACCCACCATTCCTAGAGTTGGTGTCATGTGTATAGTACTTCGTGTGCTACCGACATCTGATTCCAAATTGGAGTCATTATTGTGAGATTGGTCTACGAGATTGACTTTTGTTATTTGGTTGTAGCAGCATATGCGTTGCATTCTATTATGATGTTGATTACGAAACTTATGAAAAAATATTTATACCATTCCCCGCTATTGAAATTATTACTAAACTTTTAAATTAAGTTTTTGAAAACCTTTTTCGGGGGTTTAACTTAAGGTGTTGGATCATCTACTTATCCAACATTATTACGGGTTAACCACGGTAATACTCACCAGGCTCCCGAAGCCTAACCTACGTATTTTCATATTTGCTCACATTAAGGAATTTAGAAAATGTTGAAGACTGACTTAGCCTTGGACATTTAGAAGATGATATATTTAAGATTTATGATATACATATGCATGTTTACTTTAAACAGTTGTTTATTGATATGATTGATACGCTCTTGTTGACGTTTTTGCCAAAAGCTATATTTAAAAGCTTGAAATTAATTTTTGGGACTGAATTTCGCAGCGTTTTAACAATCAGCTGTTTTAAATCTTTCGTTTAAACTGTTTTCATAACCGCCCGAGACAAGGGGTGTTACAGATGGTATTAGAGCTTCAGTTTAAGTCAACTAGGTGCTTAGACTAATACTTAGACTTAAACCATAAGTGTTGAATGATGATTTGGAAGTTAATTAATATTCCTTATATGAGTTCGACTACTTTAACAATTCATATATACATTTTATACCCCTATAATTTCATATTTATATGTATTCAATTGATTTGTTTAGTTTTTTTACAAAAAATACGTATTTTTATAACACGTAAGTTTTACCATTAGAAAGGTTTTGACGATGTGGTCAACCTAACAACAATATTGAATACCATTAATATTATTTATGTATCTTTATAATCTTTCTCTTTAAAATAAAACATATTTACATTTAAACCCTTTATTTTTATTAAACTTACACTTAACATCCTTTTGTTAATTTATTAAAAATATATGATTGAAAATTTAATACTATTAAACTACGATTTTTGCATATTATAATTTTATAAATAAAAATAATATATTTTATATAAATTGTATTAAATCTATTTAAATGGTTAATTCAAGCGGTCATTTAGTCAATATCAAATTTTAAGGGTTCAAAAATGTCAATGTAAATATCTTGAAGGGAGGCTTTTGAAAATAAATCTACTATAAATAGAGGACGAGTTCTTACAAATCAAATCACACCACATAAGTTACATACATACATATAGAAAGAGAGATGTGGAGTTAGAGCTTGAAGGATATATTAAAGTGATAGATATAGAGTTTGAGTTAGAAAATGAAGTTTTCTTTAGAGGCGATCTCCCAAAGAATATAGTAATAAATTCTTTGTTGATGATAATGTGAGTTATTACCGGAACATATAAAGTATTTTTTTTAATATTTATTTGCTTATATGTGTATATACAATCAATGTAGTAAGCTCTGTCTTTCACCCACTTATTCATTTTGCAGTCGTTAGAAAAGGATTGAGACAGTTGTGACACACAATTTTCTTTTGGTCACCAAATTCCCGTCTTTCCTCCATCTTTTCTTGAGAATTGAAACTTTGTTTTTGATGTGGGAATTCATTCATTGGATGGTTATTCTGATTGTGTCTAAATGATAGATTATTAAGATTTTGTTGACACCCATAATCTTTTTTGTAGTTATTTTATGGTTTGCTAACAAACTTGTGAAATTCTTTCTTGTATCCAACCATTGCCCAAAGTCTTTCAAAACCAACATCATCATTATCCTTATGATTTCCAATGTTTTTGGATTGATCATTATTTTCTTATTAAAAATAAGAATTATTTGGGTTAAAAGATTGTTGAAATTGGTATTGGTTTTAATTTTGATTTTGATTTTGATTTTGATTATTAGTCATTGAAACGATTGGCCCACCATAAGAATATGTTGTTTGATAGTATTACCATTTGTAATTAGTTTTCCAGAAAAAGAGTACAATTATGTTTCTTTAAATTTCCTACTCATTATAATCATTCTCACATTAGTACAAGCATGAGTTATTCTATTTAAAAATTTGTGTTGGTTTCATGTTTGGATTTTCTAATACTAGATCTTTTGATACTCTTGGTGATTTCGAAAATCGGTTATACACTTCAGTAAGCGATTCATTGTTCATCATTTCAAATTCATCAAACTAAAAATTCTGATTTTCCATTTGATTAATCGAAATTGCTATGGTGAAATGAAAATTTCACAGTCAAAATAGAAAATTTGAAATCGAAGAGTCAATAGAAAGAAAATGGTGAATTGAGTATGGTTTTGAATGATTTCTATATTAAAACATATTCTTATAAAGGTTTTATAGCAGTGTAACACTCAAGATATCGAGAATAACTAAACTGAAATATGAAACCTAACTACATTTTCATAGACATCAAAAGCAATACATGTTGTCAGGTAAACGATATATTATGGTCATATCTATTAATGATCATATTCGTTGATAATCATATATATTGACCCATTACAAACGACTGAAGTACTTAACTAATCGTTGGTTACAAAAAGGACTCGAGGAAGAACAAAATTTAAATAAAACACAGTTTGGTATCCGTATGCACAATATATAATAACAATGATGATAATAATCATAATTAGTAAAATAAAAAATAATGAAGAAATACTCATATACACATGTATAATATGTTTAAGTAATGACCTAAGAACAAAATCCAAATAAAACCTCTAAATATGGACCAAAAATGAAAGTATTTCTTTTTTAACCCAAATAAGAGTCACTAACAACAAAGGATAAAAATTGCATTTTACTCGTATGATTAACTCTACACCACAATTCATGCCAAAAAGCAACCCGACTCACACAATTGCACCTTAGTTTAATCTAGATCAACCAAATTAACCCGAATGATTATTTGGGTACTTCGATTCGGTTGGGTTGTTGTTTGTGTTTCGGGTGAGGTTCAAGCCCTGCACATATAACTCTTCCAAGTAGAGCCAGTAAAAACTGACACGACACGACACACTAACCTGACATGAACTTGACACAAGATAAATGAGTTCGTGTAAGAGATTTTAGTCTGCTTAATTAAACGAATTGACATGACACACTCTCAAAGCCCACTCCCTACTCCTTGCTCTACCTACTAGGGGTGTTCAAATTCGGATATCCGGAAATTCGGATATCCGAATTTCGGATATCCGAAAATTTCGGATAGTGAATATTAATATCCGAATCTGTATCCGAAATTTCGGATATCCGAATTTCGGATATCCGAAATTTCGGATTCGGATTCGGATATCAATTCGGATATCCGATTTTAATAAAAAAAATTCAAATTTAATTAAATTAGCCTAAAAAATTCATTTATCCAATAAATATATTAAAATAAACATATTCGATATTACATTATGGTATTCAAAACCAAACGAAGGAAAAAAAGTATTAGATTAATCGACGAAACATAGTAATATATATAAAAAAAGAAAATATATTTTTTCGAATTCGGATCGGATATTCGGATACGGATATTTTTGAACACCCCTACTACCTACCCAAATCATACTTCTTGTTATTGCGAATTTAGTCCCTATTACACTTAGGAACTCCCTCAAAAAAGAGGTTAGTGTCTCTTCCGGTTACAAATCATTCAAGTCGTTTCAGTTTTTGTTTATTTCGATTTTCTAGGGTTTGAGTTAGCTAAACCCTAAACCCACAAACCCAGCACGATCTTGAAGTAAACGTGTTGACTCGAAGATAAAGCATGGAAAGATAAGGTCAAGCTCTTTCAACTAATTTAATATTATTTCAACCAAAGACACATTCGTCAGGTCTACCCCCAAGGGCATCCTTAGTGCTCACATACATATCTCAATCTATTAGTTTCGTCAAAAGAAGTTTAGGTAAGGTTGTACACTTAACAATAAAAACACACAAACTTAAACAAGGATTATTATCTATTCTAGCAAGGTCTACCTCAATCTATGAAGTTGTACGTGTAGAAGCTAAAACCATTTTTCCGATTATCATCTTAAATTGGTTTTTAACGAAAGAATATCTTGCTCACCGAAGTGAGACTAATCTATTCATGTTGAACAAATAACGTTATGCATCAAGACTTGTAAACAAACATTCTTTTAATCATTGAAATTGTACAATACAAACGATTCCATGGGAATTGTTATATGCCAACTAGGCAAACGGTACAACTTAAAAAACCGAAAGTTTGATAAATGATACACTTGTAGAGAGGGTATAAAAGGGGCCTTTGGATGGACCTTATTTCTTACACCTACAACATCACATCAACCCTACCCCTTCTCACAATACTAAAAAAATCTAGAAAAATATTATTCTTTCACAATCCTCAAGTGGGCCCACACCTTCTCACCTAATATTAAAATCTAAATCAGATACACAACAACATGTCAGTCGCTTACTATCCCACAAACAGCTCAATTCACATTGGAACTGAAACTCTCACACTGCAACTGCTGAGACTCGAACTCGTCACCATTTCTTGATTTTTCACATATTTAAACAACTTTAAATTCATATTTCTCCATTAAAACCTAACATAAAACTAATCTTTCTTTTCTTACTACTTTTAACCGATATACATGATCTATCTTTTCAACCGTTGTTCTTTTATCATCAACACCACCGATAAAAACACGAAAATAAACCTCCATGATTGTTGTTTCCAACCGGAGTTTTCGGTGTTTCCTCTAATTCGTCTCTTCCCCCCATTAACGTGCTTGTACCGGGAGACTCGGGTGAAAAGACCGCATTTTGGGAGGTGAAAATCCGAGATGGAATGGCTGTGGGTCCCACTGGTGTGTTGTTTGATAAATAATGAAGAAGCATTTTTATTATTTGAGTGAAATTTGGGCGAGCATTCGGATCCTCTTTCCAACAAGATGTCACAATGAGAGCCAAATCTTCCGGAAGGTCGTCAGCACTTGGTCTTACATTCTGTTGGACAAAATCAAGAAAAGGGTAAAATGGTCATTTAACATAAGGATAAGATATCCATATCCCTGCGTCATTTGCATCGAAAGAGCAACTTAGTTTATGTTTATTTATGTTTTAGGCATCGTACGAGGGTTTAAAACAGGAAATGTAAAAGCAGGGGTAAAATGGTCATTTAACAAGGGTTTACCAGAAGGAAACAAATGGTGTTAGTCATAGGGACCAAAAGCATTATGAAATCTGAAATATGAACTGAAATTGCAAAAACATTCCTTTTCGGACCTTAAACAAAAACATTATAAACGACAAGGACCAAATTTGTAATTTAGTCAAAAGTAACGTCCTTTATGATTATTAATATTTTAGGCATGGTACAACGGTTTAAAAACAAATGTAAAAGCAAGGGTAAAATGGTCATTAAAAGGGTTTAACAGAAAAAAACAAACGTTAACCATACATAGGGACCAAAACCATATAAAACCATGAAATAAGAACCGAAAAATTCCTTTTTACACCTAAACCGAAAAAATGCTAATCACAGGGACCAAAATTGTAATTCAGTCAAAAGTGAAAAGTAACGTACTTAATGTTTATTCATGTTTTAAGCATCATACTTTTGAAAACAACAAACAAGGGACTATTAGACTATATCACTATACTTTATTGACTTTTCATTATATATATGTTTTCTAAACCAAAAATTCAACCTTTTTCATTAAAAATTCTTCTAACATAATAATTAAACACAATGAGTAAGTTTCAAGATTTGAAATTTAAGTAGGGTTGCTTTCATTTCATCCAACACACAAAATATTCAATCTTTTTATAAAAAAAATCACTTATAAACAAAGTCATACTATGAGTCTATGATACTATCTTTTTTGACATTTTAACCAATTACCGAAAACCTGCCCGACTGCCCGTAAATAAAGAAAATAAATAATACCTTGAAAGCAGCTGCATATGCAGCTTGTAAATTTGACATGCCTTCAAATGGTAATTTGTTGTGTATGAGTTCCCATAAAACAATTGCAAAACTATACGCATCTACTTTGTGGTTATAATGCTTTTTTTCTCCATGCCTTAATGTTACCGTACTGTAAAGCTGCATAAAATGCTTTTGACTTAATACATAAAGTACTTAATGGAAAAAATAAAATGTTATTAGGAAAAAAAAGTAATTATTATGAATTAATTACCTCTGGAGCCATCCATCTATAGGTTCCGGTTTCTGCTGTCATCATTTCTGTTAATGATTCTTCTCTTGCTAAACCAAAATCAGCAAGTTTTATAGATTTATGGTCGGCTGTTAGAAGCAAGTTTTCTGAAAAAAAAAAATATTTTTTTTTATATTTTTTAATCCAAATGAAACAAAAGTATATGAAATAGGAGGAAAAAAGTGAAGGGAGTCTAATTTCTAAATACATTTGTTGTCACTAAAACTTGAATTTCTTTAAAAATGTGAGACAAGCTTTCGAAGGTTTTTTTAAAAGAATATGAGAAGGGTATTTATGTCTTTTGAACAGAGGAGAGATGAAATGCTAATCCATGTGACATGTCCCACCTTTTTCGGATGGGACAAGAAAATTTAACTTTTTGTAATACTTACTAACATCGGTCGGTTGCAGTTCTAGTACAATGCATGCAAAACACAGTACAACTTATCTTATCTGGAATAAAAATAAACCGAAAAAAAATTGGATTTGTTGCAACTTGACATTATCTATGCATTAGATAAGACTCAAGACTATCACTCAATCATCCATATTTTTCTATGTTTTACTATTAGAAATTAGCAAAAGAGCAACAAAATGACCAATTAATTATAAAGATTTGAACAAAAAGAATTGTTATTAAGTGAAAATTTCCACATTTTTACATACAATCTATTTATAACTACAAAACAAAAGATTACCGGGTTTTAAATCACGATGAATGATCCCGTGTGAGTGTAAACATTCCATTGCACGAGCAATATCAAGTGCAAATCCAATAGCAACACGTGTCTCCAGCCCATTGGGTCGCATATTCACCAAGTATTTCCTTAAAGTGCCGCCGGTAAGAAGCTCGGTGACAATCACCATGACAGGTTCTTTACAAGCTCCGATGAACTAATACAAAAACAAAAATCCAATTTTTTTATATTATCGTGTAATAAAACGTTATCCATTTAATGATATAAAAAAATCGTACCTTTACTAAATTCTTGTGTTGCACTTTAGATAACATTGCGACTTCTCGCACAAAACGCCCTTCTATTTTTGCTATTTCCTCTGGTGTATCGCCTTTATTCACAATTTTAATGGCGACGATTTGGTTTTTATATCTGGATTTAATGCAGACAATCGATAAAACAACAAAATCGGGAACAAATTAGATCTACAATTGGGATTTTTTTTGTTTTTTTTAATGTAATCGACTTACTTGCCCTCGTATACTTTAGCATGTGCACCTTCGCCGATCTTTGGACCGACAAAAAGAAGCTTCGGGTCGATCACCCACTTCGATTCCAAACTAAACTCGCCTGTGGAGAAAAACCCATTTCCAGATCCCATATTCTTTGAGGAATTTAATCAAACACCTTACGGGCAATATCTTCAAGAACGCATTTTTTTCGAACTAGACCCACGACATAAATAAACAACCCCACAAACAAGACAAACTCGCAAACTTAGAAGTGCAGTTCCGCTTTAATGGCAGAGACCCATGCTGTGAGATCAGACACATACACAATTAAGAAGTAGAAATCAGATTGCCTTTGTTTGGGAGACAAAGGATAAAACCCCCCATGTTCACTAAGACAACAATCTAACCCCACGATTTAAATAAACCTTAAAGACGCATTGCAAAAAGCTCTGAGCAAGATGAATGGGTTCTTGTAAAGAATTAAAAAATCTGGAGTAATTGAGAGAGTATTATAGGATTTATTCGGAAGTTGGGTTGAGTTATTGATTGATCTGCAAAGAAAAAGGAAAGGAATTGGGTAAACTTGTGTCAGACAGAATCGTGTGTGCATTATTTTAGTGATTAAAATATTTAGGGAGAAAATGGCAAATGAGATGCGTAAACCCGAAAGATTTGGGGGTTCGATGCCATTTGATGGAGAGATGATGCAGGTTTTATATTGGATTGAATTTTTTTAATAAAATAACACAAATGGATTAAAAGTCCGGTGCTCATAATTTAATAGGCTACTATCGTTTAACTTGATAATATTTTATTGGAAAAATGACTTATTTAGGTAATTATCTTTTGCGTTTGTTCACGTTTGGGCAACTTTTTTTTGTACATATATGACCAACGAACTTTTTTGGAGTGTTCACATATGACCATTATTACCGGTTGGTACAGGTTACTGCTGACGTGGCATACACGTAGGATTATGTAATGACACAGAAGGGTAATGAACTATTGGTTTTGTTCATATTTGGGTAATTTTTTTTTTTTTGTACACATATGACCAACGAACTTGTTCAAATGTTACCATTATTATACTTTAAAAAAACATATATATACTTCTAAAAACGTATAAATACGTATATATATATACTTCTAAAAACGTATTTCATACTTCTAAAAACATAAACTATCTATTTATACTGTTAAAAATATATTTATACTTCTAAAATATATATTTATACTTCTAAAAACGTGTTTTAGTTATATTTTTTCACCCCTAATATTTATACTTTTAAAACATATGTTTTACATTTTAGAAATATAAATATATTTTTTTATATTTTAAGAAGTATAAATATGTATTTTATATTTTTAGAAGTATAAATACATTTTATAAGTATAAATACAGTTTATTACCCTCTAGAAACATATTTATATTTCTAAAATGTAAAAATAAGTTTTCAAAGTATTAATATTAGGGAAGAAAAAAATGGAACCAAAATACGTTTTAAAAGTATAAATGTATTTTTAAAAGTATCAATACATTTTTAAAAGTATAAATACATATTTTTATGTTTTTAGAAGTATAAAATACATTTTTAGAAATGTATTTATAGTTCTAAAATATAAAAATATGTTTTAGAAGTATAAATGCTAGGGTGAAAAAATATAACTAAAATATGTTTTAGAAGTATAAATATATATTTTAGAAGTATAAATACATTTTTTAAAAATATAAATACATAGTTTTATGTTTTCAGAAGTATGTAATACGTTTTTAGAGGTATAAAATATGTTTTTAGAAGTATATATGCGTATTTATACGTTTTTAGAAGTATATATATGATTTTTTAAAGTATAATAATGGTAACATTTAAACAGTTTGAACAAGTTCGTTGGTCATATGTGTACAAAAAAAAAATTACCCAAATATGAACAAAACCAATAGTTCATTACCCTTCTGTGTCATTACATAATCCTACGTGTATGCCACGTTAGCAGTAACCTGCACCAACCGGTAATAATGGTCATATGTGAACACTCCAAAAAAGTTCGTTGGTCATATGTGTACAAAAAAAAATTACCCAAATATGAACAAACGCAAAAGATAATTACTCAAATAAGTCATTTTCCCTATTTTATTTATCTGTTTATGGATTTGATTATTTGGTTGTTTTGTAGTGTATATTGTTTATTAAAGGAACGTAATTTTAAGAGATTTTCATTAAAAGTTTAAGGGTTGATAACATAAATATTATTGTATTTTTGTCAAAATTTTGTTTTAACTATTATATTTATTTTTTTAATAAAAATCATTAATACTTTCAAAAAATTCCATACTGATCACTATTCGTGTTATTTTACAAATTTTAAAGATTATTTTCATCGAAATATCATGTGACAACTGACAAGTTCAATATCGAAATTTGAACCAAATATTGGAATTTCATTGCAGTGAAATTATACATAAAGTTGTCTACATGTGAATTTTGTTTTTGTAAGTGTAGCTCTTCGAACACATTGTGAGTGCATAGGGTGTCCAAGTGAATCCACTAAAATTTGAATTTGATGGGGTAAGGAGTTATACGAGTTGGCGGCGTACAATCATGGCTTCTGTTTGTCATAGTGGTCACAATGATTTTTTTTAGATATGAGTGGTTTTTATGATTTTTTTTAAAGTATGAGTGGTTTTTATAGAACAAAAAATGTATAGTGCTTAAACCAGATTTTGGTCCAACTATAGTGGTTTTATGTTATTAGCCCAAAGTTTAAAATCTATATCTTTTAATAAAATAAATATTTTCTTCCATCCGCCTCTTGTTATGTGGCATGCTTAGAATTCAGCATTTCACGTGTAATCTTCTTATGCATCCGTTATTCTTCTTCCAAAGCGTCCCCGGGTATCAAGACAATAATTAATTAATGATTTTAAATGTGATTATCTTAAATGTAAAAAAAGCAGCAACTAATTTGAATTCTATTATCAATTTCAAACCTTTATACATATGATTCCCCTTTGTATTTTGTTGATTACTGTCGAAGAAAAGAGGATTCAAAAATTGTCGAACCTCTCTCTTCTTTCAACGATTCAGGTATTTGGCTTGAACCCCTCCATCTATATATGTTTCTCCTGATCTTGAACATGATTTTAATGTCGAAGATACCTTCTTCGCTCATGAGGTAAATCGGTTTTTTGTTAAAGTTTAACCCTTCTATCGATTTTTGTTGGATCGGATTTGGTAAATAATGTGAAATTATGTGTTTAAAATGATTTTTTTAAATAATCTTAGTGAGGGGTTTTATAATTTGGTAAGTATGAGTTTAAGTGAACTAGGTATCAGGAATAGTGCCTATACTTAGACTATGATGCTCTTAAGGATGCTTGAAATTCTAAGGTTGTTAAATTTATAACTTAGTGGTAAAACTTAAATGTGCTTAAGTTTCTAACCGTTTAATTAGTGAGTTATAATTAGCAAGTATAATATCTTACGTCAAAAAGGACTCAAATATAAGCTTCTTCTGTGGAAGTAGAGTGATGACATTGAAGAATGAGGGGGCCTTAGCCAACATGAGGGATAAATGTGTGGATATGATAACTGGTAAGAACTATACTTCATGTTCATAGACGTCATTGAAGGATGAAAGATGGTAGAAGATTATTATGGGACACAACCTATATCAACTAAGCTGGATGAAGCTCGAGGAGTAGTGGAAATTATGAGGTAGTTCTAACCTTGGGGAGCCATATGAAGCTCGAGGAGTAGTGGAAATTATGAGGTAGTTCTAACCTTGGGAAGCCATCTAAGGGATGAAGAAATGGTAGGATGCTAATGGAATCATGGTGTCAACTTGCAAGAACGAAACTTGCGGAGAATAGCTTTATGCAAGTGTAGAAGTAGCAAGTATAATATCTTACGTCAAAAAGGACTCGAATATAAGCTTCTTTTATGGAAGTGGGGTGATGATATTGAAGAATGAGGGGCTCTTAGCTAACATGAGGGACAAATGTGTGAATATGATAATTGCTAAGAACTAAACTTCATGTTTACAAACGTCACTGAAGGATGAAAGACGGTAGAATATTATTATGGGACACAACCTATATCAACTAAGCTGGATGAAGCTCGAGGAGTATTGGAAATTATGAGGTAGTTCTAACTTTGGGGAGCCATCTAAGGGATGACGAAATGATAGGATCCTAATGGAATCATGGTGTCAACTTGCAAGCACGAAGCTTGCAGAGTATAGCTTTATGCAAGCGGAGAAGTAGATGAAGACTTGGAGCTGTTAAGAAAATTTTATTGTTTTAATCCTTAAACATTTCCTCCTTGCCCTACCTTTGGTGCAACCCTCTCCGTGATACCTTCGGTGTTCATCTAACCCTCGAGAGTTGATCATGATTGAAGATCTTTACAAGATGTTATCGGTTTCCTGTTTAGGTAAATTAATTGGAATCCAACGGATAAGGTAGATGATATCAGTCTCCTCGCCTTAGTGATATCATCATGATGACCCCTTCCAAGTAATACCAAAACTACCAACCTTGTGACTTTACCTCCGACCTAAAAGGATATGTACATGTGAAAAAGTAACATGGCTAGTATATGTTGATGATTGAGCTAAACGAGCCTTAGAGTGATATGATAAAAGGGCTTAAATAATTAGGTTCTCTGATACTAAATGATGGCCTAGTGATCGATAGAGCTGTGAAGCTTTCGGACAAGAGATCCTAAGTAGAATTAAGAGGAACTATAGTAGAAACTATTTTGAATAATGAGGTACTAATTCATGCTTAGCTTGAAGAGACATGAGTACATGTGGAGACAATGAGCCATATGTTTAAAACCATTCATCAACATAAGGTATCCGTGCTAGTGAACAAAACCTACTTTAATAAGAACATAAGAACGATACAAGTTGATTTGTCGAAGGGCGTTGTTAAAAATTTAAGAAACTGTATGAATCGTTTTGGGCAAGTATATTACAGAAAACGCTAAATTTTCATAAAGACAAATGACAAATGGACCATCATGAATCGGTAGTTAATACCCGGGAACAATGATCCCTTTGAAAATCTTGGTAAGATTTTTGCTAAGGCGTGTTGAAAAGTAACTCTAGAAATTTCTTGTTTTATGAATAAAATGTTCAAAATTTTGAGAAACATTTACAAAAAATGTAAATTGTATTTTATAAGAATTGTTTCTTAAAAACATTAGATATAGTGTTGAGTGTTCGATTTTGAACGGAAGATTGAGTTGAAACATAATATTTTAAGTAAATGTATGCGTGTTTTAAAGAAGTTCATTTTATGGAGAGAATTTGAAAGGTAAAATTTTGAAAAAAGTAGTTTGGAAAAATTTGCAAAACTTACTTTATTCTTTCTTGGTGATTTTGGGGACGAAATATTTTTTGAGGTTGTGGATAATTGTAACATCTGTGTTTCGGGCCTAGAAGTTTTGGGCTTAAATCAATACAAATAAGTTGTATTTTGGGAAATAAATTAAATAAATTAGAATAATTTTAAATTTTTATTTTTTGACAAGACTTATAATTCAAGGAGTCAAAAGAAAGTTTATGATTAATTAAAGATTTAAAATCCATTTTTACCAAAAATGAGAAAATTTAGACGTAGGAACTGGAAGTGTCAATTTTGAAAAACTTATCATAAATAGCTTCTACTAATCAAGAAATTAGAAAATGGAGGAACTCTAATGAGGAGTTAAAATGGAGACCTAGATTAAGTAAACATTTTCTTAAGTTAAAAATAAGGACCAAATTATAGAGATTTTGGTGAAAGGGGCCATTTTTGCCAAATTGTCAAACTAGTAGTTAGGGTTGACTTAGTTAATGACTTAGATGTAAAATATTGTGATATCAGGGAAAAAGTAGGAATATGGAAACTTCCATTTAAAGGATTGATCTTTTAGGAGGATGTTTGTAGGAATAACATACCCTAAGGACCAATTTTGTTATTTCTGAAAGTTGAGATATATAAAAAGGAGTGTTCTCCCCATTTTCAGCCCCATGGACATTTTTTAATGAGATAGGAGAAGAAAATATGGCAATTTTCAAGGGTTTATGAAGGATTTGAGCTTGGTTTGAAGATTTATGCATGTTCTTGAAGTTACCTAACAATCTAAGGTATAATCTCATCATATTTAACTTGAACACCAATATTGAATTAACGGTTTCAGTTTAAATCTGAAAATTCTGTTTTTGAGGATTTTACTATGATTCCAAAGGTTTGTTTGATGATCTTGAGCTATTTGTGGTCTACATCTAATCCATGGATGATTTAGAACCAATTATATGACTGAAATGGGTGGTATAAACCCTAGAATCTTGAAATAGTGAAGTATTGGGTGAACTTTGTTGAGTTTTGGTTCCTTGATGTATGGTTGACGAAATGAATCAATACTAAATGATTTTCTAGTGATCCCAACCATTTAACATTAAGAAATCTAGCAACCATTGAATTTATGGATGGATTTGAGGAATTATGAACCCTTGAGATGGATTAGGGATGGAATGGCTTTAGAATTAGTAAGGGATTGACCCTTTTGATGTGTTTTGTACCAGGGAACGCCTTTTCTATTTGTTCCTAATAAATCCAAACAAGTGGGAATGATTAAAACCCTTGTTAGAACATGTTGAATGGAATGGAATTGGGGATTCCATTGTTTGGTACCATTGAGGACTGGAATTGGAAACTATGGGATGAATCTACATTGGATGACCAATTAATTTATTCCTTAATGGGTGCATGAGTGGTTCTCTATGCAATGAATGACTTAAACTTCATGTTAAACTCCACATCTTGATGAAAGAATGGAAAGAAAGCATTAAGTGCTTAATGAATGAATGACTTAAACTTAATGTTAAACTCCATATCTTGATGGAAGAATGGAAAGAAAGCATTAAGTGCTTAATGATTGAGTCATGAGCTTGATGAGCTTGCGAGATGTATTTTGGTTTGGAAAGCATTAAGTCAGTCATCCCTTGCTTGTATAAGTACTTAGGAAGCCTTGGGATGCATTTGGACTTGATTGGGACCAAAAATGTTAAGATATAAAGATTTTTGCACAGTTCTACGCGACCCAAGTGGCTCTTTAGCCTACATATCTACGGCCCCCGTGAGTTGCATTTTGGACATTTTGGGATTGTTGCCTCACCCGGCCTGTGTGAGGTTTTTCCTTGGCCTTGCGCGGCCTGCGTGACCCCTGAACAACCCATACGTTGTCCTTTTTCGGTGTGGCACTCTCCTTAGGCTTGGATCTTTGGCGTATGATCCCCCAACCCTGAGAACTGAAGTTTAAGAGTTGAATAGCATATTAACTTCATTTAAAATGGGTGTTTAACCTTGAGATATGAAGATGATAAGAATGATAAATATGTCCCCTTAGATTGGATCAATTGATTGTGATACATTCTTTTCTTGACTTGTAGGAAGGAAGTAGAGTTGTAGCAACTTGGAAGTGGTCTAGGACTTGTCTAACCACTTAGAAAATGTGAGTTTATCCGAGTACATGTCTCTTAAACTTATTTTGGTGTGTGTTGTTTTTATTAAAGATGTTTATGCATTCACTCAATGTGTTATGTGTTATACTATAAGTATGTTTATGCATTCATGAAATATCCTTATGATGCTTTTGAGCTAATTATGATGAAAATATGTTTTTATACTAAAGATAATTTTCCAACCAAAGATGATGAAATGATGTTTTCAGAAGAAAGTTGCATCCTACCCATGACGATTTCAAACCAAGATGATAAAAAGATGATATTTGAACTTGCATCCTACATATACAAACCAACAAGTCATTTATTTACGTAAAGAATCCAATCTATCTATTTTGCAAAAAATAAATTGACGCTTATGGCCTGAAGTCTAGATCGTTAAACAGTTTATGAATTGAATATGGAAGAGAGCAAGAGCTCCTTCCACCTAATCTTTTAATCACAAGGTGCAAAGCCACTCGATGTAAGGAGAGGGGGAGATTCAATTTCATCATTTTTGAAAGGGGTGGGAAGGGATCTTTTTCTACAACGGAAAAAAAACAGAGCAAATTTGACTCGGCAGTCCCTGAAAGCAACCCAAATGGTGTGGGGGTTGGGGTGGCCTACCTGTGTAACGACCATTTTCAAAAAAAAAAATGAATAGTAACTCGGCGGCGTGAATAGTGCTCGCGACGCGACGTGAATAGTGCTCGGGACGCGAGGCCTGGAAAAAGCTTCTAGAGAGGTGCGCGATGAGGTAAGTGCTTACGTAATGGTCACGACGCGACCGGGGGTCCGTCGCGACGCGAAGAGGGTCCAGAGGCCTATAAATAGGAGCTTCAAGCCTCATTTTTGGGCAAAACAAATACTAAACACTTATATACTATAGAGGAGTGTGTTAGTAAGGGAGAGGTTCTATAAGAGAGGGAAATCAATAGGTTCGGGTAGCGATCGTCGTCTCGACATACGGAAAGTAAGTTCCAAACCTTTAGTACAATTATAATAGTATTTTGCATATAATATGAAGGGAACGATTGCTAGTCATTTTGACTTATATCAAATAACCAAGTTCGAGCCGGGAGATAACCCAGGCTATGGAAACTTTGTTCCGAAATAATACTAATTGATTTACTTACGAGAACGGTGCCTAGGCCGGTTACATGGGATCTGGTTGTTGGATTTCCGAAAGGCTAAAATGCTGAAAGGATCCTGCCACCCCATCTAATCTTCTACCTGGCCGTTCTTTACTTGATAAATCATGAAGTGTTATTTTGGAACTATTAAAAAGGGTGAATGGAAGATTTATAAATGATAGATTTTATACTGTGATAACAGTCAAGGTTGGAAAAGGATACAAGGCAGAAAAAGACAAAAGCTTTAGTCAACAACCAGGTGAGTAATCGATACCTAAGTGTTACTTTTCCTGTGGGGCCACATTACCGGTTCATGTGATTGGGACCACCTTACCGTGGGGTCACATACTCGGTACTCGTGGTTGAGACCATCTTTCCTGTGGGGCCACTGACTATTGTTGGTGGTTGGGACCACATATATAAGTTGTGACGATCGTGTAAGCAGTAATTGTGGTGGGACCACATACAAATGTTGTGATGGCTTAATCGGCCGGCAGTTCTATCACTCACTCAGGGGATGCACACTGAGTCCTTAGGACTCGATATTGCTGGGAACCATGATATGATGTGGAAGCTGAAAATTCTATGTTGTGTATATTTTTTTGTAACGCTTATCGATTATTCACTGAGCTTGTAAAGCTCATCCTTGTTGATACTAACTGTGCAGGTGCTGTAGACCCTACTAAAGGGAAGGATCTAATTCGGGGTTAGAACTGATGATCGTAGCAGCCCGGCTTTGGAGAGATACCACTTGTACCTTTTTCTTGTAATATATACCCTATGTAATATTTTGTTGAATAAAATATGTTTTAAAGTGTGGAAAATAAATGGGTATATTTATATTGAAAGCCGGGTGTTACAAGTTGGTATCAGAGCCGAGGTTTAAGTGAATTAGGTGTCTATAGGGTAGATACCTAGACTTGAACCTTAGGAAATAGTGGAATTTGAGATTGGAAAAGGATAATTTATGTTATCTGATTAAGAGACTAATATTTCTGTTGAACTTTGAAGATGGCAAACACCAGGAGTGGTCAGAGCCGAGGAGGTGCTAGGCAGGGAGCTTCCAGGGGAGGCAGATCTCGATCACAGGGCTCAGTGCCCCGGGAGGCGGGAGAGGCAGCAAGGAACCAGCCGGATTTACGAGCTATCATTACTGATGTGGTACGGGAGTTATTACCCACTATAGTAGAGACACATAGGGAGGATACTGCTAAGCAGGTGCATGATGGAGCCCCCAGAGACGAGGGACATGCCGAAAGTGGAGTACACGTGGCAGACAAAGGCAAAGGTGTTGAGGGAACGTCAGAAGGGAAAACTAAGTGTACATATAAGAATTTCCTTAGTTGCAAGGCTAAGGAATTTACGGGAACTGATAATCCCGTACAGGCGATGGAATGGTTGATACACACGGAGAAAGTTTTCCGAATCAGCAAGTGTGAAGAGGCGGATAAGGTGGAGTTCGCCACCAACCTTCTCACTGGGAATGCCCAATATTGGTGGCAAGTTTTTAGTAGAGGTTTGGGTTCCAGTTTGGCTGAAATGTTGACATAGGAGCAATTTAAAGCCAAATTTACTAAGGAATACTGTTCTGAGGTTGCGGTGAAGAAGCTGACAGAAGAGTTCTTACATTTGGAACAAGGGACTCGCTCTGTGCAAGAATATACTATGGATTTCTTGGAGAAAGCTAGATTTTGTGAACATGAGGTTGATACTGAGAAAAGAAAGATAGACAAGTACGTATGGGGATTGAAAACCCGGATTCGAGAGGTTGTACAGCCACTCAAGCTGACTACCTTTCGGCAAGTGGTTGATCGAGCGGTGGAGCGTGAGGCGGAGCTGCAGCGTCAACAGAATGAAAGAAAGGCAGCAGAGGCGAAAAGGAAGGCTGAGGAACGCCCGTGGACTTCTCAGAAGAAGTCCCAACAATCAGAATCTGGGTCGCGGGGTCAGACTCGGAAGGATGAAGGCAAATGGTGCGACAAATGCCGGAGGAAGCATACGGGAGATTGTCCTACTAGTCCCTCACCATTGTATTGTTTTAAGTGTGGGAAGACAGGACACTATGCTCGAGATTGCAACCAAACAACTCGAGTATGTTTCCAGTGTGGAGCCAAAGATCATATCCGATCAAAATGTCCACAGCTGAAGACAGGAGGATCCCGAGACAGGACACGGGAGGAGCAGGGAAGAGAAAGGAAGGAGGCACGAGGTGGACCAGTAGTCTCCCGAGCATTCCAGATGACCATCGAGGAGGCCCGGGAAAAGACTGATGTTATCACAGGTATTTTTAAACTAAACTCGATCCCTGCATATGTATTCTTTGATCCTGGAGCCACCGACTCCTTTATATCCACATCATTCATGCCCCAAATTTCGATACCCTTAACCCCGTTGAATGAAGAACTGGAGGTAGAAGTAGCAGGTGGTAGATATGTATATGTCTCTGAACAGATGCCAGGGTGTCAGCTTGAGATTAACGGGACCATTTTCCCTATTGATCTGAAGCCGATCACCACCAGAGAATTTGAAGTAATTGTAGGAATCGACTGGTTAGCATCCAATGATGCTCAAGTCGATTGTAAAAGAAAAAGAATTGCAGTTCTGGCACCAGACGGGTCGCAAATAATAATTCAAGGTGAACGGCCACGTACAAGGATGCCTGTCGTGTCTTTTGCCAAAGTACGACGTCATAACAACAAAGAAGGAATATTTTACATGGCATGTGTGGTCTCGACAGAGCCTACCAAACGATCCGTTGAAGATGTCGCCGTTGTAAAGGAGTTTGCTGATGTTTTTCCCGATGAGCTTCCGGGATTACCTCCGGATTGGCAGCTAGAGTTTACTATCGATTTGGTTCCAGGAGCAGCCCCTATTGCTCGTGCTCCTTATCGATTAGCACCATCAGAAATGGCAGAGTTGAGGAAGCAGTTGCAGGAATTACTCGATCGGGGATTCATTCGACCGAGTACTTCACCTTGGGGAGCATCTATCCTGTTTGTGAAGAAGAAGGACGGGTCTATGCGAATGTGTATAGACTATAGAGAACTGAACAAGATCACCATAAAGAATAAATACCCCCTGCCCAGGATCGATGATTTATTCGATCAGCTTCAGGGTGCATCCTATTTCTCTAAGATTGATCTAAGATCGGGATATCATCAGCTGAAGATTCGGGAGTCGGATATCCCGAAGACTGCCTTCCGTACCCGTTACGGACATTATGAGTTCCTGGTGATGCCGTTTGGGTTAACCAATGCCCCTGCAGCTTTCATGGACTTGATGAACAGAGTGTGTCGTCCATTTCTTGATACCTCTGTTATCGTGTTCATTGATGATATACTGATCTATTCCCGAAGCTAGGAAGAGTACGAGACGCATCTACGTCAAGTTTTGGAATTACTTCGTCAAGAGAAGCTGTATGCCAAGTTCTCAAAGTGTGAATTTTGGCTTCGTGAGGTTCAGTTTTTAGGACATGTTATCAGCAGCGAGGGAGTAAAGGTGGATCCAGCAAAAATCGAGGCCGTAATGAAGTGGGAGCCGCCACGGAATCCGTCAGAGATACGCAGCTTTCTTGGGCTAGCTGGATATTATAGGAGATTTGTAGAGAACTTCTCTTCTATTGCAGCTCCTTTGACCAAATTAACTAAGAAGGGCGAGAAGTTTGAATGGACTGAAGAACAGCAAGCTGCATTTCAGAAGCTGAAGCAAGCTTTGTGTGAAGCCCCAGTTCTTGCATTACCACAAGGTGGAGAGGACTTTGTGGTTTACAGTGACGCTTCTAGGGTAGGTCTAGGATGTGTCTTAATGCAGAGGGGCAGGGTGATTGCATACGCATCCAGACAATTGAAGGAAGCTGAAAAAAAAATACCCGGTACATGATCTGGAACTAGCTGCTGTAGTGTTAGCATTAAAGTTGTGGAGACATTACCTATATGGAGTAAAGTTCAGGATCTATACGGACCACAAAAGTCTTAAATACTTGTTCAATCAAAAGGATTTGAACATGAGGCAGCAGCGGTGGATGGACTTACTCAAAGACTATGACTACGAGATTTTGTACCATCCAGGGAAGGCAAATGTAGTTGCAGACGCTCTTAGTCGAAAAGAGAGACCCATTAGGGTTGTATCGGCTTGTATGGGCATAGTTAGTCGGCTACCTGAGTTGATTCGAACAGCCCAAGAGGAAGCAGGAAAGGCGGAGCATGTGAAAAGTGAACGCATGGTTAGCTATATTAACCAACTAGAGGAAAATTCTCAGCGATTGAAGACCTTTAAAGGTCGAGTATGGGTGCCAAAGCAGGGTGAGGCACGGAAGTTACTCCTCGAGGATGCGCATTGTTCTCGTCATGCTATACACCTGGGTAGCACCAAGATGTACCGGACACTGAAACCGATGTATTGGTGGCTGGGAATGAAGCGGGATATAGGAAGATATGTGGAACGGTGCCAAACGTGCTTACAAGTAAAGTCCAATCATCAAAAGCCGTATGGAGAAATTCAGCCTCTACCAATTCCAATGAAAAAGTGGGACGAGGTCACTATGGACTTTGTGACAAAACTTCCTCGGACGCCACGAGGACACGATGCAATATGGGTGATCGTGGATCGACTGACCAAATCCGCTCAGTTCATACCCATACGTGAAGATTATAAAGTTAGCAAATTAGCCAGAATCTATATTGATGAAGTAGTCTGTAGACACGGGGTACCATCCTCTATTATATCCGACCGAGATAGTCGATTTATGTCTGGGTTTTGGCAGAGCTTCCAAAAGCAGTTTGGATCGAAAGTTTTAATGAGTACTGCTTACCATCCTCAGACTGATGGACAGAGTGAAAGGACTATTCAAACATTGGAGGATATGCTTCGTGCGTGTGTTATAGATTTTGGTGGAAGCTAGGAGGATCACTTTCCTTTGGTGGAATTCGCATATAATAACAGCTATCATTCCAGCATTCAGATGGCGCCATACGAGGCATTGTATGGAGCACCATGTCGTACTCCGACATGTTGGACAGAGTTAGGGGAAAAGCCGTTAGCTGGACCCGAGATTGTAGCTCAAACCGAGGAGAAAATTCAAGAAATTCGAGAACATTTGAAGGTTGCTCAAAACCACCAAAAGCAGTATGCTGATCGTCGATTGAAACCTATAGAGTTTCAGGTTGGCGATATGGTGATGCTTAAGGTTTCCCCGTGGAAGGGTCTGATTCATTTTGGAAAGAAAGGTAAGCTGAGTCCTCGTTTTATTGGCCCGTTCCGGGTATTATAAAGGGTGGGAGCTGTAGCCTATCGGTTAGAGCTACCCGAGGAGTTAATAGGCATTCACAACGTTTTCCATGTGTCGCATTTGAGAAAGACTCTGTTTGACGAGTCCCAACGAGTACCTTTACCTAAAATTGAAATAGATGAAAAGCTGAGGTACCCGGAGCAGCCAGAAAAGATTTTAGACCGTAAGGTGAGACAGCTGCGGAACAAGAAGATTAATATGGTAAAAGTACAGTGGCGGTATCACAAGGGCTCGGATGTAACTTGGGAAGCCGAAGAGGAAATGAGGGCAAAGTACCCCCAATTGTTTGCTTGATTCCGGGGACGGAATCTTATAAAGGGGGGAGAACTTGTAACGACCATTTTCAAAAAAAAAAAAATGAATAGTAACTCGGCGGCGTGAATAGTGCTCGCGACGCGACGTGAATAGTGCTCGCGACGCGAGGCCTGGAAAAAGCTTCTAGAGAGGTGCGCGATGAGGTAAGTACTTACGTAATGGTCACGACGCGACCGGGGGTCCGTCGCGACGCGAAGAGGGTCCAGAGGCCTATAAATAGGAGATCCAAGCCTCATTTTTGGGCAAAACAAATACTAAATACTTATATACTATAGAGGAGTGTGTTAGTAAGGGAGAGGTTCTATAAGAGAGGGAAATCAATAGGTTCGGGTAGCGATCGTCGTCTTGACATACGGAAAGTAAGTTCCAAACCTTTAGTACAATTATAATAGTATTTTGCATATAATATGAAGGGAACGATTGCTAGTCATTTTGACTTATATCAAATAACCAAGTTCGAGCCGGGAGATAACCCAGGCTATGGAAACTTTGTTCCGAAATAATGCTAATTGATTTACTTACGAGAACGGTGCCTAGGCCGGTTACATGGGACTGGTTGTTGGATTTCCGAAAGGCTAAAATGCTGAAAGGATCCTGCCACCCCATCTAATCTTCTACCTGGCCGTTCTTTACTTGATAAATCATGAAGTGTTATTTTGGAACTATTAAAAAGGGTGAATGGAATATTTATAAATGATAGATTTTGTACTGTGATAACAGTCAAGGTTGGAAAAGGATACAAGGCAGAAAAAGACAAAAGCTTTAGTCAACAACCAGGTGAGTAATCGATACCTAAGTGTTACTTTTCCTGTGGGGCCACATTACCGGTTCATGTGATTGGGACCACCTTACCGTGGGGTCACATACTCGGTACTCGTGGTTGAGACCATCTTTCCTGTAGGGCCACTGACTATTGTTGGTGGTTGGGACCACATATATACGTTGTGACGATCGTGTAAGCAGTAATTGTGGTGGGACCACATACAAGTGTTGTGATGGCTTAATCGGCCGGCAGTTCTATCACTCACTCAGGGGATGCACACTGAGTCCTTAGGACTCGATATTGCTGGGAACCATGATATGATGTGGAAGCTGAAAATTCTATGTTGTGTATATTTTTTTGTAACGCTTATCGATTATTCACTGAGCTTGTAAAGCTCATCCTTGTTGATACTAACTGTGCAGGTGCTGTAGACCCTACTAAAGGGAAGGATCTAATTCGGGGTTAGAACTGATGACCGTAGCAGCCCGGCTTTGGAGAGATACCACTTGTACCTTTTTCTTGTAATATATACCCTATGTAATATTTTGTTGAATAAAATATGTTTTAAAGTGTGGAAAATAAATGGGTATATTTATATTGAAAGCCGGGTGTTACAACCTGCCCCTACGGAAACACCATACTGCTTAAGGTCGCACCTCTAATTCCTTCCTCCGCATTTTTGGTGGCTACCTCACTTTCTCTCTCCTCTTCCGCCTCTACCATTTTCCTCTCCCTTGTAACTTTTGTATTAAGAATTCTATATTGTTTTTTAAAGGATGAATGATGAGTATAACATATTTGAAAGAAGGAACGAAACATGAACCAAAGGAGTGAAGTGGAGCTGATGTGGCTGATAATGGTGAAAGATGAAAGACGAGTAGAACACTAGGTCTAAAGGTAAATAATATATAAAAAGAGTGCATTTATATTTAAAAATCACATTTTAAAACTTAAAGTTTAATAATATTTTCTATAATAATAAAAAGAATCCAATTAATGATATTAACTTTTAATAAACAATCATCATCATAGACTAGCAATAAGCTAGAAACAAGAACCACACAAGTATGAAGAGATAGTCGACATTTGTTTTGTAAAAAAGAAACTCAATTGACTTTGACATTGCTATTTCTATGAACAAACCAATTAAATAAATACAAAACAACTTTATCAAAAATGGAATATTCAAGATAATTCCATAAACTAGAGCATTACAAAAAAACACCACACAACACCCACAAATTGGTCATCAAAACCTCATCTAAATTTGGCCGTTTCAGATGAGTCAAGTATGTTAAATCAACCCACGAACACAAGTCAAGTCAAACTGGGAATTACAATATCCCACCAACGACTAATACAAGACCATAACTGAGATGCCACCTCACACCTAAAGGAAAAGTGCAGAACATTCATATCATGATTCAAGAAGCAAGGACATAAAACGGAATCGAAATCCACACCTTCAATAACCAAATTTAGCTTGGTTGGCTCCCGAATCAACAAAATCCTTCACTAGAATATTAATATTTTAGGCGACATATCTATATGTAACACCCCTCATATGTGAGATTTGATATAGGCTTTTAGAATAAGTTTTAAAATAAAATTTATAGAATGAGAATTATTTATGAAAACAACTTGTGGGAAATAGTCCCATATAGTCAAGTCTCAACATTTAGAAAGGTCTAAATGGTCAATGCATATGAGATGAAACAAAATAATCGGGAGAAATAGGTAAAATAAACAACGTTATATATTAAATGCAACATTTTCTAAATATCCAGAAGCTAAATCATTCGTTCTTCAACTAAACACATACTAAAATTAGTAGGTTTGGCTTGGAAGCCTAGTGAGCAGTATCGGGGTTAGATCTTGTTGAGTGTAAGGAAACTTGAATAGTGTGAAAATAATGTAAAGCACAAATTATTTTAAAATCACTAAAAGACTAGTAGCATTTTATATTTAGGGAAAGAAGCATTTCAATAACTCGATAACATTGAAAACATCATGCGTTCTCATTAAGACTAAACCATCAAATTCAAAGAAAATGCAATGCACTCTACTTCCCAAACCACAAGTCAATCTCAAAGTCCATAAAACCTCAGCACTATGATAGGTTTGCACTCATCTCACTAAAATTATGGATAATAGCTTGAGTAAAGTTATCATATAGCATACTAAGCACTTATAGGCTCCAAATTCTAAGAACATATACCCATCTCACATGAACCATATGAGGGGTAGCAAACCCTATATAAAAGTGAGGCAATATAGGCGTAACAACACCGAAACACCAATAATAAAGTACCCATATTATATGTAGATGCTCAAGTCTTCAAAAAATATCCTAAATGGATGCAAATGATCATGATCTAACTCATTTAAAGAACAAGAAATGTTGTCCCCAGTCCAAATCACTTTGAGAAAATCATTTCATGAATACATAAGACATTTCATAGATTAATTCACATGATATAAGCACTCACGATTCACAAATCAACTTAAAACCTCAAATACCACAATATAATACAGGGTTATGTGTTCATAAGTTATGAACTTAAAAACTCAATACCACATTTAAAATTGAGTTTTTTTTAAAATGGTTTTAATCTTAAAACTTTTAATCGTCAACTTCAAAAATTTTAAAATAGTTTAAAATATATTTAAACTAAATCTAAACTCCATGATCTCCTTGAAATCTTCTGAGACACTAAGAGTGTAGTCGCCTTGACTAAGGAACCTAAGGACCATGGGAAGTCAAAGAGTATACTCAGGGAGTGCCACTATGTTTCGAAATTGAGTTGAGGAAGGAGACATCCTAGTGAGTAGGATATCATCAGAGGAGAATCTGACTAATCCTTTCACGAAGGCCTTGACATGGATCAATCCTGATGGACATACATGATCCATAGGCATTAGATTTGCTAGTGAAATGTCATAAACGTTTTAGTGGTTAGTTTGATGTTTTGAAACTTACAACAGTATAAATTGCATCTGATTTTGTGATTATTATGTGGTGACTTAATAATAAGTTGGATTGATACCATTTACATTAATTTATTATTGTGTTTCGTTTTGCATGTTTAGAACCCACTTCCTACGTATTAATTTAATCAAATCTCCATAGTCTGTCATACTCTTGGAAGTGAGTAGTGATTTAAGACTGTCATGGAGTGTTAGTAGATTGTCCATGTAATATGACATAACATAGAGATTGCAACTAACACTCATGAGTACTTGATAGAGATTTTGAGCATTGGAACAACCCGCACTTAGATATTACTTCATCGATTATGTCACAAGTAATTCTAAGATGATAATATCTCTTATTCTTCAAGCTGAGATACATGAGGTTTTGTTCTACAAGTCTATCATGCATTGGTTTACTCCAGCGCTGTCCATAACTAGCAGTAATAAAAGGTATGTCCATGTATGGAATGATGAGTAGACAAAAACTATGTAGTCAAATATTATATGTTCTTTCTAACCTAACAAGGAAAAGCGATACCTGTGGGCCCTCGATGATTTGATGTTGACATGAAAGTGCTTGATCGATCCCTAACTAAATTGATCTGTTTAATTGAGTATTCTGATATGGTCATCATAAATCACTATCGAGAAACAAATTTTGAACCTTGAGGTTGACCTTATCTATGTCTCAAGTTCACAAAGATATCTTGTAGAATAGAGGAATAATTAATTGATCACTTATCTACGAGCTGTCTCTTGATTTTGATAAGAGTTCGACAGTTGCATTGGATGGCATACTCTCTGCTGATTATTAGAATGTATTATACCACAAAGAGTTGATGACTTGTCCACGTGTGAGACTGTTGGAAATAGTTTCCAAGGTCATTAACTGTTGGTAATATTTCTAATAATAGCAGGGTCCTTTTGGGTTGCCTTCATGACCCAGTAAAATCAAATTAGTGACATAAATAAATTGGAAGAAATAAGTTTATTAATTTGTCATGTTATGATAAATTAATAGAAACTAACATGGAAGTAAATAGAAGTTAATTCGTAATTAATTTGGAAAAACTAATTACAAGGGCTGGATGTTAATTAATTAAAGAGTTTAATTAATAGAAATAGTCTTGGGGGGCTAAGTGGACGGAGGCTCATAACTTTGGGAACCCTAATTAGGGTTTTCATATAAATAGAGTGCTATTCTTTTTCCTCATATTGAGCCGCCACCTCCTAGCCCTCTCTCCTATTCTGCGAAAATCACAAACCGTTCTAGGGTTTGTGATATCTTGCCTCCTCCATTGTGCTAGGGATAAAACCCTAGCACTCCTTTTGCCTCCTATTGAGCCCCACCTTCTCGCTCTCCCTCCTATTCGACAAAAATCGCAAACCGTTATAGGGTTAGTGATATTTGCCTCCTCTATTGTAGAACTTCTATCAGCTTGATCTTCTAATGTTCTTGGGTGTGAACCAAAAGAGGGATTCTGATTTGGATCCTTACATCCAATCAAAGAGGTAATTCTATGATTCATTTTCTAGTTGATACAATTGCTATGAACATTAAGATCGTAGTTAGTTTTTATATGAAAACTTCATTTGATCTCGTTAAGACTTCCACTGCAAATTGTTTTTGTTATTTATGATTAAATCCCTTCAATATATCCCTCTACATCCTTATCATCTGAGCACCTTCTTGCTTCTACACTGTTTTGCTCTTGTACAAATCGCACTACTCGTACCTAGTCTTTTTTATCATACTGGTCCTACTCCAAGGATTTCGGCTCCTTATATTCCTGTTTATCATCCACTCTTGCATCGACTAACTCCGACACACCCCTTTTGTTTTTTTCCTTTAGACAATTAGTTCTCCCATACTTGGGTTTAAACCAATACTATTGTCGATAGCTCTTAATCATATCATGATGTTTATCTGCTTTATGATCAATGATCGAATTGAGACCACATCAACTACGAACTCTACAGTTGGAAAGTCATCTAGAACTGCTTCTGCTACTGTCATGGTTTCTATAGCGTCCCAAAAACACTTGTAAAAAAAAATTCTTTTAAAAACAAACAAAATAAAAGATATGTCCAATCATTCATTCAACCATCAAAAGACAATAAGTAGTTTCATAAGTCATAGTCAAATAACATAGTAGCGGAAGTCTAATAAAATGGATGCAAATGCCATGATCACGCCGTGCCCGAGCCTCCCGCGCCATGAGGACCTGAAACATTTTAAACTTAAAACAGTAAGCACATTGCTTAGTGAGTTCCCCAGATTTTTTCCAATAATTCATAAACGTCATATAACAACATCGTGTGACTCTTGGGCTTGCCCCGATCCATCGATAAACATCGTATGACTCTCGGGCTTGCCCCGATCCGTCGGTAAACATCGTATGACTCTCTGGCTTGCCCCGATCCGTCGGTAAACATCGTTCGACTCTCGGGCTTGCCCCGATCCGTTGGTAAACATCGTGTGACTCTCAGGCTTGCCCCGATCCGTCCTCGACTCTCGAGCTTTCCCCAAACCGCCGATAAACATCGTCATCATAATAATTAAGAAAGTGAGGAGACTTACCTGATTTGTTGCTAAGCTAAAGTAAGGAAAGGTTGGTGAAATACTCTGAGCTTCCTATTATCCAAACATCCCATTAATACATGGTTTTCATCTAAAATCCCTAACTTAACAATTAACACTAGGTTTTTCTTAGGGTTTTTGACTCTAAAATCCACTGACCAAGAAGTCAAAGTCAACAGGTCAACAAAAGTCAACAAGTCAACAATGGTCAAAATAGAAGGATTGACGCCGCTAATCCCTTGGGATTAGCGCCGCTAATATGCTTGTTTAGCCTTTCTATAATAATCAAAAAAGTGAGGAGACTCACCTGATTTGTTGCTAAGCTAAAGTAAGGAAAGGTCGGTGAAATACTCTAAGCTTCCTATTATCCAAACATCCTATTAATACACGGTTTTCATCTAAAATCCCTAACTCAACAATTAACACTGGGTTTCCTTAGGGTTTTTGACCCTAAAATCCACTAACCAAGAAGTCAAAGTCAACAGGTCAACAAAAGTCAACAAGTCAACAATGGTCAAAACAAAAGGATTAGTGCCGCTAATCCCTTGGGATTAGTGCCGCTAATATGCCTGTTCAGCCCTTCTTCCTATTAAGTGCTTATTTCGTCCAGACAGAAGCTCCAAGTTTCATGAGGTGTATAAAACAGTCCCTCAACTCATGAAAACATAATTTTATCTGCCAATCCTAGCCAAACAAGCTCATGGTGGCAAATCTAGCTCCAAAATGGAGATTAACAACTTAAAACTTCATTAACAACCATATTAAGACTAGGCTTGGGTTTTTCTCAAGGATTCAGAGACTTAAAGGAGAAGAACTCATCCTTAGCCTCTAAATCCCACCCTTATCCAAGATATGGAGCCATCATTGTCTTTAAAAACTTGGAAATAACTTCATAACTCCATTAACAACAAAAACCTAGCACCTTCTTCTTCTTCCAAAAACCTTCACCAAAACCCACAGATGGAACTCAAACCACCATGAAAGCTCTAGAGAGAGTTTAGAGGTGTTCTCTGGAGTTGTGAGGGTAAAAATGACGAAATGGAAGTGTTCTAGGACTTAAAAATGAGCCAGATCACGAGTTTTTGGACTTATTCCCGATCAGACATAATTAACGTTGCTAACTTAAAGTTAGCACCGCTAATCTTGCAGCCCAGGCCAAGTCAATGTCTCGCGAGCAGTCTGACGCGAAGAATCCGGGATCTGTAAAAGTTAGCGTCGCTAACCCTAGGTTAGCGCCGCTAACATTGTTTTCCCCAAAAATCTTTCTTTTGTCTTTTATTTAACACGGTTAGCTGCTGTTTTCGATACCTGGTTCCGGGCTTTACAGTTTCCGTAGTATAAATCTGAAAACTTTCCCGAGTCAGTGGGTCTTTTCCTCTTTATTGCTCTGTCTACTCGTATTTGCACCGGGAACTATAGTTGTTCCCCACTTTATACACGTGGTTTGTGACAATTGTTGTCCCTCTCATCCGTTTGGTCGTCTAGACGACCAATTATTCTATGCTTCATCTTTTGGCTACAACCTTTGTTCCCTGCACTGTAGGTGATCGTGTCACCACTAGACTTCTCGTGTAACTCTTCATATACCGAAAACCTATCCTGTCATTGAAGTGTAGAGGACAGGGTAACTCCACCTCCGACTACTTCTGCTACATTCATCTACGTCATTGATCGATATTTTCATAACTACTTACTACTAAAAAGTACTTGAAGCATTGAACATGTTAGTATTACAACACATGTATGACACATAGTCAATATTAGGCATCTTATTTCTCCTAACATGTTTTACTTCTACACATTACCCATGGCTTGATTCATAGAAAACCTTATAATTCTTCCAAGTCACAGTGGGTCGCATATGTCAGTAGTGATACACACATTATAACACTATTTACACACTATACACACATAGTCTTAACTTCACCACCAGTTCCCGATTCACAAGTTTGGGCAGGTATCTACTACTGATCGCAGTCGTTGATGCAATCAAAAATTACCTTGAAAGCACTAACTAGTTAGGGCAAGTAAGGATCGAATCCACGAGGATGTTATGGTTAACAACCAGTTCTAACTGACTTAAAGGTAGACAAATTTAGAAAAACAAATATTGCCAAGGTTTAATTCAATAATAAAAAGATGATCACTTCCAATTTCAGTTATGATTCCTAAACAAAGTATTATATCATATTTTACTAATTTTGCGTTCATTCAGATTACATAGATATAACCGTACTGCTACTAACTAAATCTGGGATCAAACTATGTAAAATCTGCACCCTCTGTCCTACACACCACTGTGGATGATTTGGAACGGTGGGGAAGATCACAATAGAATTGTCTTACATTCAATCAATCAATAGTTTAAGAACAACAAATGGAAATTTGATCATATGATTGAAAAACAAACAAACCAAATACTTGTTCATGAATCTAAAAGGAAAAGAAATCAGAACCAACTCCTGGTTGTGATCACGGGATGATTTAGCTACATGACTAGGACTGAAGCAAACACTATGTTGGAGATGAAGAACATCTTTGGATCTTCAAAACTTCAGTAACTGTGGCTTGATCTTGATGCAAAAGAGGTTTAATTTGAGATTGGGATTGTTTGGATGTGTTTTGGGAATGTTGTGGACCTTAGAAAAGTACCAAAAACATCTGAAAATTGTCTGGAAAATGTATTGGGTCGGTTTAGGGCAAGGTTGACGACGTCCTAGGCCAGCGTCTCAGATGCCCCTGGGATGCTGGGTGTTCTTCTTCAGCTCTTACGATGTGCCAACATTCCATAACGAGATGCTGGTAAAACATTGGGCGTTCTAGCCAAGCGTCCCAGACACCACCTAGGACGCTGACGGGCTTCCTCGCGTTATAAGCTTTGCTTTTCCATCCAAAATGGCCCAGAGTTCCAGGTCAGCGTCTAGGACGCTGACATTTTTCTTTAGCTTCCAGTGTACGTTTAATGCACATTTTTTTCCTAAATTTCCCGTTTTTAATCCCTGCATATAATTCACTCAATTCCATCAAAAGTATGGCGATTCTTGGTTAAAGAAAGCTTAATTTATCATGTTAATTACATTTTACTTTAAACCAAAATGGCCCGAACAACTACATACTAAAATATATTACGAGCATTCTTAGGTTGTCCTAAGAGTATATTATAAAGGTTACAGTCTTTCTTGTTATTCATCAATGATGGAAAAATGCATTGCAGGCCTAGCCATGTATAACACCGAACCAGATAGTCATTTGAATAATTGACTCTATCCTAAAGCAATAATCAAACAAGAACATGCAGAAAGGCCAAGTTAAAATTCTCAGCCTACGTGATTCTAGTTATACATCGTCAAAGGCATTCTTGTTGTAAATCATCAATATCAATCCTAACAATCAAGCACATATATAAGCTGCTAACGTACATCACATTCCAATCATAGTTTCACATAACAATTCACATAGTTTACACACTTGTACTAAAACACATAAGCTACAACCATCTATATCATATATCACATAACATCATCATGGCACATTTAGTGTACACTAGATTATAGCTTTCATCATTACAAGAAATTCTACTTAATATCATCATATAGAATTAGTATACAACTTACATAACATGTCTTCTTATCATTATCAGACTTATCACACATTACTTTAACTTTCCATCATACATATGACATTCTATTGAAATATTGAATACAAAGTGTACTCACCCCCGTTAAATTCTGACTGATTGTTTGTATCGTATTATTTTCTTTGTTAATAAAGTACTTTTCTTGAAAAAAAAACCTTATTAAACATTCTTTGAGCCTTGATTTAAGTTTAGAGACACAAAAATGTATGCCTAAATCCCTCAAACCATGCTCTGATACCAACTTGTAACACCCTAATTTTTTCTTTGGATTAAACAATTAATAAAACCTTTAAATAAGCTATAAATTCATTTCAATAAAGTTAAATAAGAGTTTATTAGGATACAGGTGTTAAAACTTTTCAGAAAAGCCATTTGGACTTAATTGATCTTTAACTTAACAAAACATTTATATAAATAGCGTTGTACTTTCATAAAACATTTTTTAACAATATCAATTTTAAATGAACTCAAAATACAAGCGGAAGACTTAATTTAATAATTTACTCAGATTGGTCCCTTCATTTAACTTGATACAAGCTCGGAGCGATCACACCGTGATCTTTTCTAAAAATACCCCTTAAACCTGAAATGTTGGGATTCAATGGGTAAGCGGAAATGCTAGTGAGAAACAAAATACTCATATATTATATCAATCACATGCATTCACGTATCACATTCATACATTCACACATACATAACATAATATAGCCTAATCATAACATAAACATCATCACATTTCACTAACATATATTGTTGGTACCAACTCCTATACACAGGTCGGTTCCCCGAAGGGCTGTCCCCGGTTCCTCTGCCTCCTATACATGGGCCGGTTTGTTAAAGGGCTGTCCACGGTACCTCCGCCACTTATACTCAGGCCGATTCGCCGAAGGGTTGTCCCTGCTACCTCCCGCCGCTTATACGTGGGCCGGTTCGCCGAAGGGCTGACCCTGATACCTCCGCCACTTATATGGGTGCCGCTTCGATGAAGGGTTGTCCCCCGTTCCTCCGCCACTGGCCATTTCTCCTACCGGTACTTTGTGACCCGCCAACTTAACCACTTCTCCCACCAGTACTTCATGGTCAATTACATTACATAAAACATACATTCACATAATTTGTATCACATTTTTTACTAAAGAACATAACATACAATCATACATATTACATTTACGGTTAACATAATAGGTGAGTTAGTTTAACTCACCTGATACCACTGTGTTGCTAGCATGATACCACTGTGTTGCTAGCAGTGATCCAATAGTCAAACATCAAACATAACACGTAATTTCCTACAATATTATCCACATATACTACTTAGATCATGATCAACTTGATATTTAATACTTCTTGCATAATATTCATTTTAACTTCTCTTGTACTTGTTCATTAGGTCTTTAACTAAAAAGATCTTAACTCATTAAGTCCTTTGTAATATAAACACTTTTTAGGACCTTTTATATATTCATTACAATTGGTATTTAGTTCACATAGTAGTCGTTGCTTATTTTCAACATAATTTCCTTTTACTCTTAGTCTTAAAATATTAAAGAATTAAAAAGTTCTTTATGGATTAATATCATACTCCCACAACCAACAAAAGTCTGTATAAACTTCTTGAAACATGTTACATATTTCAAAACATCTGATTCCTAAGGTCTTAATGTATTAAGGACTTAATAAGACACTTCCATGTATTTTTTCAATTAAGCCCTTTTAGACCCATTCTCAGTTTTTTGACCAGATGTCCTAAATCGTAACTCCAATTTACATATTCTATAACTTTTGGAAACTAGACTCGATTTCCAACAAATTTCTATATGTGGTAAATTTTCTAGTTCTGCTTCTATTTTTCACAAAATAGCTTTCAAGAACAGGGAAGTTTTCTGTTATGAACTTTTAGCATCATTTACATCTTTTCATATCTTTTTTTAGCTTAATCCCTACATTCATCTTCCATTAAGTTCTTAATGACATGATTTCAATTTAGTAACATTAAGTTACATATTAGTGCCTTAACAATGGTTAGAACAAAAGCTTGCATAAAGGATTATCATGACTAGGTCTTACATGAAATCATACATATCCAAAGAGCTTCACATGAGTTGGACAGCCCAAAACACCATTAGAACTTCATCCTAAAGGCTGATTTTCACGTCATGGACATAACCACAACATGTAATGGTATTTTGGTGGTGCTTGGTGGCGGTTTTTGCAAAGAAACACAATAAATAATGAATTACATTACCTTGGTCCTCTAGAACACAAGCACCAAGCCAAGTGACATTCTCATTCTTTTCCTGACAGCCCCTCCCTCCTTCTTACAGCCATGGGACACCCCTTTCTGTCGTATACATAACCTCGCTGCTATCGCTCCCTTTACAATCATCTTTTTCTTTCTCGACAACCATTAGATCACGGTTTAAGGGTTTAAAGGCAAGGTTCATGTGTATGTGTGTTATGATTTGTGAGAAGAACAAATAGGGCAACAAGAAATGATTACCACCTCGATTGTAAAATCGCAGCCACAACTCCATGACTCCATCCCCTCCGGTTGTTGTTTCCACCCGAAATTCTTGCTCCTTCTTGTGTATATCCATTTGATCATCAGGTCCCTCACACTTTGACTTCTCTTCTCGATAGGAAATAATATAAGGCATGGAATTTTGGTTTGCGAGGCATGCTGTAGGAAAGGACATGGGGACAGCAAGAACACAAGATATTCGATCACGACCCCAATTCCCGCTGCCTTGCACTTCCCACTACTCTCTTTCTCTCTCTCTCTCTCTCTCATTCTCTTCAGTTCTTTCTCTCTATGTTCAAAGGGTCAAATGTGAGTTTGGGTTGTAGAATGCAAATGGGACACAAATCAGGCCAAAGGAAAAGCCTTTCATGCATACAAAAAAAGGTTGTGGCCCTCGAGAAGCTCCTTTTGTCGGCACTTAAAAACACGGCCCATGAGGGTTTTTTCATGCAAGATTGACATGTTGGACTCTACTATGCCATGAAATTTAATTAAACCCCTATCCAAAATTATCCTAACCTTATGAGTTTTGAATAATGACAAAGCTACCCCCACTATACTTAACCTAGGGTATTATTGTTATTGTTATTGTTATTGTTATTGTTATTGTTATTGTTATTGTTATTGTTATCATCATCATCATCATCATCATCATCATAATTGTTAAAATTATTTATAACGATTAATTCAAAAAAAATTTCCTAAACGAGATTTAAATAAACGATTAATTGAATAATCACTAAAATAAAATTGGGGTGTTACAATTTCAATCATATAATTGGTTCTAGATCATCCATGGATTGGATGAAGACCACAAATAGCTCAAGATCATCAAACAAACATTTGGAATCATTGGAAACTCCTCCTCGAGAACAAAATTTTCATATTTAAACTAAAACCCCTATCTTAAGATGGGTGTTCAAGTTAGAAATGATGAGATTATACCTTAGATTGCTAGGGAACTTCAAGAACTTGCATAAATCTTTAAAGTAAGCTCAAATCCTTCATAAACCCTTGAAAATTTCCATATTCTCTTGTATTCTCTCTAAAAATGTTCATAGGGGCTGAAAATGGGGATAACACTCCTTTTTATAGATCTCAACTTTTAGAAATAACAAAATGGTCCTTAGGGTATCTTATTCCTACCAACATCTTCCCAAAAGGTCAATCCTTTAAATGGAAGTTTACAATTTCCTACTTTTTCCCTAATATCACAATTCTTCTACAACTAGGTCATTGACTAGGTCAACCCAAACTACTAGTTTGATAATTTGGCGAAAATAGTCCCTTTCACTCAAATCTCTATAATTTGGTCGTTATTTTTAACTTAATGAAATGTTTAACATACTCTTAGTCTCCATTTTAACTCCTTATTAGAGTTCCTCCATTTTGTAATTTCTTAACTAGTCGAAGCTAATTATGATAAGTTTTGCAAAATTAACAATTTTAGTCACTACGACTAAACTTTCTCATTTTGGTGAAAATAGATTTTAAATATTTAATTACTCATTAAAACTTTCTTTTGACTCCTTGAATTATAATTCTAATCATAAAATAAAATTTTAAATTTATTCTTATTTATATATATTTATTTAATTTATTTCCCAAAATAAAACTTATTTGTATTGATTTAAACACAAAACTTCTATGCCCGAAACACTGATGTTACATACATATATCTAAACATAATAAAGTGCAACATTACATAAAAACACCAGATTCCATAATATTTCAAAAAAGATGAAAAGCAAGGACTAAAGTAGCCAATTTCCATTTCTCCATTTCCTTTTCCATCTTCTTCATTTTTCTCAGTGTTCTTATTTTCTTGTTCAAACTTACACTTATTTTTTTGTTGAAACTTGGATTTCATTTTATTCTTCAAACTTGTCCGTCCATAGTACTATACTTATTCTTCAAATATATTTCAAAATCTCAAATGTCTGAAAGAAGAGAATCTTGTATCACTTTATTTCAAGTTCAGGATTGATGCACAAAAAATCACATTTTTCCTCTATGAGACATAGAATTTGGATAACTGAAATACCTCATTCATGGGTTAAATATTGTCCAGTGTGTTCTTTTCCTTAAGGCTAAACCACAATCATATGGAAAATAAGGATTATACTAAGCTTGAATCTCTATATTATGGTTGGAACAATCGGAAATTGATAATGTTCGTGGTTGAAATTGTCTTCTTGGCTGCTAAAGATATTGAAAAGTGCATCTTGGATCTTCATACAAAGGACAGACCATTGAGGAGGTTGTATTGCTTTTTTGGAGGCTGATATTATGTATAAGGCAAAATATAAGTTATAAAGCATGGGAATGATATTTATAGAACACTTAGATATGTTGAATCAGTCATGGGCCAAAACATTGCCATTTTAGTCATGTCATCAAGCTATTGTGGTTGCAAAACCTAGGAAATAGGCTACTCCCAATTAAAGGGTATTTTCAAAACAAAACCAAAAGTGTAACATTCTTACATCTTTTTTCAGTAAAATGATATTTTTAAAACAATTTAAATAGTTGGTTATCCTGTTATATCATTATCCTTTCATAAAAAGTGATTATCACACTACTAGGAAAGTGAATATTTTACCCATGGATATTTCCGATGCAAAAATTCTGTTGGTAATTACCAACGCCTCAGTGACAAAAAACTAATAGTGTGACTGTTTAACGGCAGAATAATGATGCATATTACGGCCGTTGATAATGGGTGGGTACTCACCGAAGCTTTACCGACACATTTAAAATAATAATAATTATTATTTATATTATTATTATTATTTTTATATTATTATTAGTATTATTATTATCATGATTATTAATGTTATTATGTTTATTATTATTCTAATGTTTATATTATTATTTTGTTTACTATTATTACTATCAGTTTTATGTTTATTATTATTGTTATTGTTACTGTTATTATTATTATTATTATTATTATTATTATTATTATTATTATTATTATTATTATTATTATTATTACTCCTTATTGTCCACTTTTGACTTTTAAAAGTCTTTCTTTTTCAACTTTGACTTTAAATATTTTTGTTTGTGTTATATGAAAATTATACCAATGGAAATAAGTTTAAAACACAATCCATCCATATATTTTGCATCAAGTATTATATAACAAAACAAAAAATATCTACGGTCAAAGTTGAAAAAGAAAAGACTTTTAAAAGTCAAAAGTGGACAATAAAAAAGGGACGGATGGAGTATTATTGTTACCACTACTACTACTACTACTACAGAATAAAACATGTATGTGCATTTGTATGTATGTGTCTGTATATATATATGTATGCATGTGTATATGTGTATATGTATATGTATGTATGTGTATACATACCGACTTAACGTCCTGTTTTTATAAATACACATACCTGCACAATAGTAATTAATTGTTAGGCTATATTTTATTGGTTTAATTTTTTTATTTAATGGGCCAAAAAGATTTATTTAGGTCTGTTTGGGGTTTTCGGCCAGGGACCGAAATCCCTGGTGATTTCGGTGGTGACGACCGAAAACCCTGGAGTTCTCGGTTGTGTTTACTAAAATCCAGGGGATTTCGGTGGGCTGGGCTCCAGTGTTTTCAGTGGACCTTGTTCAGATGGGCTTAGGGTTTAGTCTAGGTATATAAGCTTTTAGTAGCTGTCATTCTTAGGTGACGAGTGAGGAATCAACATATTAGTCTAGGTATATAAGCTTTTAGTAGCTGTCTTTGTTTATTGTTGATTATAAGAATCTTATGTACCTGACATTTGTTTAATCTAAGTGTGTGCATTGAAAGTTTATCTCCTTGTTATTGTTCTTGTTCTTGTTTGATTACTTGTTTGGGATTCTGCACCATTCAAGTTTGTGATTAATACATGTTAGATCTAGTGAGTTTGGGACTTACAATTGGTATCAGAGCCTAAAAATAAGATTTTTGGGTGTTTTGGTATCAATCTTTTCGAGATTTGTGCTTGGTTCTTGAAGATTTTGAAGGTTTTTAGACTGTTTTTGAAGATTTGGATGTTTGGTGTTCTTCATGTTCTTCATTGTTATTGAAAACCCCACTTTTCTCAAACTAACCGAAATCATCCTTTTAAATAAAAACAAGTTTTTTTAATCAAATTCCTTTTTAATCAAACTCCTTTTCGATTAAAATTTTTGAAATCAAACTAAATTTTAAATCAATAATCGAACACCAAAAAATAGCCTAATAAGTATAGTAAGAATCTTCATGGCTCTGATACCACTTGTAAGTCCCAATCTAGACTAGATCTAACAGGTATCAATATAATTACTTGAAAGTGCGGAATCCAATCAAGAACAATCAACGAAACGAACAAGAACATGCGATAACCAATCTTCAATGGACTCGTTATATTCAATAAACGACTGGTACATAAGACTGTGATGATTGCTTGAACCAAGAATTCTCTCTCTCTCTTCTCTCTCTCTCTCTCTCTATGCACGGTTCCCAAAGCAATCAACTCAGCTAGACTTTCAAATTGTCATCAGTGTATGGTTTATTACACTAAATCATCTAACTATTGAATTAGAAGATTTGTAGGTAAGAATGGTTGTTGATGTTTCACATTTGCCATTTGTGTTATAGCAAAGATCACTGGCATAGAGTTTCAAAATATCATCATCACTTGGTTTTAAATGATGAATCGTCTATTTATTGCATCAGAAAATAAGTGGGTTGAGAATGCATTAGTGCGTGTGATAGATTACGGTACACAATCTAACCATTAGCACAACATTTGTAACTCTCGACTCTGAGTGGCTTAACCCAAAGTGTCTAGAAGTTGAGCTTTAGAATATTTGAAGTAAGGTTAATAGAAGTTGTTAGTGCTTCATACTCATTGTGGTGTACCAATGAGAATCATCAGCACATGTATTTTGTCTCAACAGTGAGTGGTATAGCTCAGTGCGTCGTCGACTAATAAGGAATGTCTTAGTGAATCATGGTGATAGTGAAACACATCGTTGACATGAGGAATGGATATGTATTCCTAATTGGTTTGGATCAGGAACATTGACAATCGTGCAAATACGACTTGTAATTAAAAGACATATTTTTGAATTTTTAATTTTTTGAAAATAAAAGACATAAAGTAAAAACATATTTTTGGATTTTTGAATTTTGTAATTTTTGTTGTTTTTAATTCTCTCCCTAAATTTGTGCATAGAGGAGAATGAACAAAAATGTACAAATTTAACTAGAGACAAAAAGGAAAATATACAAAAATTCACAAAAACTGATTTTTCAGTCATCAAAACGAAGTTCAAGTCTCAACATACCATTAGTTACGAACCCCAGATGTGTGATCTTGCCTTTATCCCTTCCCGCAAAGGACACATACTCTCCATAAATGATTTGAATGGCGTGCATTTGAGAGATGTTGATAATGGCATTTTATACCATTATTATACCTTTCATTCTTATTTTTTATGCTTGTTTTCAACCAAAACTTGGTGTTTTTAACTTTATTTTAGAGTTTATTGATGTGTAGGTCTTAATCGATTGAGAATGATGAAAAACGAGGCATCAATACCCATGTATGTCGTTGTTCAAGCAAATATTTCAAGTCAGTAAAAGCCTCCAAGAATTGAGAACAAAATAAAAGTGACAGCCCAAAATCGCCACCTAGTTCGCCACTTGCTCGCCACTTGAAAGTAGCCATTTTCAGTTTTAAGGGCCACTTGAATTCGCCACCTGAAGTGGCCATCCAAGTAGCGATTTCCTCCTGACGGGTTTTTAAGCCAAATTAGGGCTCAAAACTTCATATCTTTTACACACATTCTTGAGAGAAGCTTTGGGGGCGATTTTTGGGGGTTTTGCTTCATAAGCAAAACCCTTGGAAGATTATCAAAGATTTGGAAGAAATTTTGGAAGATGGAAGCATTTGACACATTTGGAGCTTGGATTTCTCATATTCAAGGGAGTATTTGTTTACAATTTTGTTGATAAACTTGTGTAAACTTTTGTTCCTCTAAAATGTGGTTTATTTATTTGTCTTTAATATGCTAGATCTTCTTTGTTACGAGAATGATGGATTTTAGTATGAAAGTATGAAGTATATTTTACATATTTCTTGTTGGTAACTTTTGTTGGTTGAGTTGAATATCTTGTGCTTAATGCTTTGCTTTATTGATCACATTGCAATGATTTGTTGGTTTTGGTTAACTTGAAAGAGTGGTTGTAACTTGTTGTGAGATATTTGACCTAGGGTGAGATATTGGATAGACATATACCAACTAAACCCTAGTAACATGTGAAACATTCCTATGCTTAATGAGTTTATTATTTGAGTGTGTTAATTGAGAGATATAACACATCATCTTGTAAGCATTCTTGTTACGCCTTGACAGAGGGTAGTGAGAATCTTATGGTTTGTTGTTTTCAATCGGTATTTGTTGCTAAACTTGAGATAGAAATACCATCTTTATATTGGAAGCTAAATGAATTTGGACTCCCACTATCCTCCTTTATTTACTTTTAATCAATGATCGTCTTCTATTCCAATTATTGTCTTTTTAGCTTAACTTGTGTTTGTGTTAAGATCTATATAGTTTTATGACAAATTATCATCATCCAATTAGTGGTTGCTATTGCTCATTGTGGTACTTGATACCCAAAGTTCCTTGGATTGATACTCGTGTTTACCACGATATTACTTGATCGACATCGTGCACTTGCGGTTGTAAAAGAGGGTATAAAAACCTCCTATCAGATGTCTCTAGTCATGTGCCTGGAACAGCCACTATCAACGAACCAGGTCTGATGATATTCCTCCATAGCTGCTCCTACACAGGATGCAGGATTAGTTCGCCTTGGCAACCCAGTCCATTTTGTTTGGTGTTCAATTATTGATTCAACTGTCGCACTTAATACATCAAACTTTTTAAAATTAAATTCAGCATCTTTAAATTTTGCTTTCCATGCATCAAGTTCGGCAGTCAAATTTGCAATCTTTTCTTTAGCAAACATATGGTGACCACACTTGATACTGTATTCTTCTTCTAATTTCTTAAAATCTGAAGTTTTAGCTTCCAACTTTTATTGAGTAGGGTTCAGTTTACTTTTAAGATCATAAATGTAATTTTTAAGGTAAAAAACTTCTCTCACCAAACGATCATTGTGTTTACAATATTTAGCAATTTTATCTACACAAGAGTTAGAGCCAGAAACTTCACTAACCTCGTTTGTGGAGGGAGTAGGAGAGACCATAAAAGCAAACAGCAGGTCCATCATCTTCTCTTCAGCAAAATTGGCATCCTCGTCAGCTACAATCTGGGCCAAGTGAGCTCCTCCATCTTCACTAGGATTTAGGGCCTTCATCTGGCCCTCCAATGAGAACTGCTGTGCCACCATAGCCCTTTCAGAATTTTGGGGAACTTCACGGTTGTTTCCAACTGGCACCAGGTTCCTTTCAGCATTTGCACTTTCCACCCTTGGCTTAGTGCACTCACTAGCAAAATGCCCTGGCTCGTGGCAGTTGTAGCACCTTAGCTTCCCCTTGTTGAATCCCACCTTCTTGTCTCCATTTGCTCCCCGGTTGTTTCTTCCAATTATCTGTGTGAACTTTTTCTCCCTGAAGACCGCCATAGCAATTTGCCAGGAAATATCCATTTCCTCAACGTCTTCAGGGTGAATCTGATCAAGGTCTCCAATCATGACTGGCTGAACTAGTTCACCGGTAACAAAGGCATTGTAACGAGTTCATAAAACCAGCCATCAAAGCCATATTTTCTTCAGCTCCCT
Organism: Cichorium intybus; assembly: GCA_023525715.1. NCBI lineage: Eukaryota > Viridiplantae > Streptophyta > Magnoliopsida > Asterales > Asteraceae > Cichorium > Cichorium intybus. The sequence goes on along the minus strand of CM042016.1, from coordinate 52,313,554 downwards.
TGGAACAGCTGGAGCTGGAGAAGTTGATTTATAAATAGGGCTTGGAGCGGAAGGAGCTGAAGATGACATCGGTAAACTGGAGGGTGAAGGAGCATGATGTGCAGGAAGTGCAGAAAAAGCACTATTGGTGGAAGCACCCAGATTGGTAGAAAAATAATAGTTGACATGATTGATCTCATGTGCTTATCATCCATATCACAAGCTTCGATGATAGCCATAACTTCAGCCAGGGAGAGCTTGCTCAAGTCTTTAGTCTTCTTGATCACTGACACGTTCATATCCCAGTTCCTTAGAAGGGAGTTCAGTAGTTTCTTGTTGATTTGAAACTTAGACAGCACAATTCCAGTAGCAGTCATTTCAGTGTTAAGAGTGATAAATCGCTACAATTGAACATCAAGTGCCTCCCCGAGCACGTGATTGAACATGTTGAATTTATGGCGAAGCAAGTCCTGTCTACTTTACTTCATGTCCTCATTTCCTTCGTACACTTCAATTAGGGCTTCCCAAAGAGCCTTAGCAGACTTGTACTCTCTGAAACCCTGAGTAATGTCAGGAGACAATGCCATGGTAAGAATAGCGAGTGCCTTTTCATCATCCTCCACCATTGCAAAATCATCGTTTGTGTAGAGTTCCATAGGTTTATCCACCACGGTCACATTATATTCTAAAGTCATTGTAATTTTAACAGGGCCTCGCATAAAGCTTCTCCACGCTTTAAATTCTTTCATCTTGACATATTTTTCGAATCTAAATTTCCACTCAGGAAATCCTTCAACAGATAACACCCATGGAATGCGAGTGACCGTCCCCATGATGGTGTCCAAATTCGATTGCATAGTGGTAGACAACTCCATGAAAACACAAGTCTTGATCGAAAAATGCCAAAAATGAAATTCTCCTAGACCGAAATCACCAAACCGAAAACCAAGAATCCTAACCGAAAACGATTATCCCGACCAAAAACCCAGAATCTTGACCGAAAACCAAGAAATGATGCCGAAAACCTCAAGTGTTGGCCGAAAACCTCCACAAACCCTAGAAACTGCACCGAAAACACACTTGGGCTCGCCGAAAACACTAGTGGGCTGACCGAAAACCTCTAAACCCTAACCGAAATCTATGCGCCGCCACCGAAAACTCCAAGAGCAGACCGAAAACACCAAAATTCAGAGAAACCCTAATCGAAAATCACTGTAGCTGCCACCGAAAACCACCAAAACGAGAAACCCTAACCGAAAACACTGTTCAGCCACCACACACCTTCTTTTCAGATCTTAAAACACCTTTTTCTGCGAAAATTATGAATTTTAAGGATCAAAAAGTGGGTTTTCCAAGAACAATGAAGAACATAAAGAATACCAAACACCCAAATCTTCAAAAACAATCCAAAAACCTTCAAAATCTTCAAGAACCAAGCACAAATCTCGAAAAGATTGATACCAAAACACCCAAAAAATTAATTTTTAGGCTCTGATACCAATTGTAAGTCTCAAAAATCACTAGATCTAACATGTATCAATCACAAACACGTTTGGTGCGGAATCCCAAACGTGTATGAATCAAGAACAAGAACAAGGAGATAAATCTTCAATGCACACACTTGCATTAAACAAATGTCAGGTACATAAGATTCCTATGATCAACAAAGAACAAAGATTATTTCTCTCTAGACACAATTCTCTATGTTGATACTCTAGCTCTCGTCACCCAAGAATGACAGCTACTCAATGCTTATATACCTAGTCTAAACCCTAAGCCCATCTGAACAAGGCCCACCGAAAACACCAGAGCCCAGCCCACCGAAATCCCCTGGATTTCGGTCAACACAACCGAAAACTTCAGGGTTTTCGGTCAACACCACCGAAATCACCAGAGATTTCGGTCCCTGGCCGAAAACCCCGAAATGCCAATATTTTCTATTTGGCCCATTAAATGCAAAGATTAAACCAATAAAATATAGCCCAACATTAATAATAAAATTGATGATGATAATAATAATAATAATAATAATAATAATAATAATAATAATAATAATAATAATAATAATAATTTTACTTATAATAACATTATTATTACAAGAATAGAAAAAACAAATATAGCAAAACGTCGGTAATGCGCCATTAATTGGTCCATCGGTATTCCGTCCGTGTTTTGGTCCATATTGGTCAAAAGTATTGTGTTGGCAATGTAAATGATTGTTTCGGTAATGTGTTGGAAAACCATTGCGTTAGTAATATTTTGAAGTATTGTGTTGGTATATGTCGATGCTGATTACCTATGAGCTTTTATCCGACGACCCCATTTTTCGTCTGTATTCCGTTGATAATTCTGTTTAGTGACAGATTACCGATGGATATATCTGTCGGAAATGAGTTTCTTTTCTTTTAGGGGGTGTTTGATTCGTCGAAATTCGAGGGAATTGGAATCTAATTCCTTCGAATTCATGCGTTTGATACAAGTTTTGTTTGAAGACATTGGACTACAATTCCATTAAAATGGAGGGAATGAATTCCTTTAGTGGTTGGATGGAATTCATTCCCTTGGAAGAGGGAATATGGAAAATTACCATTATACGATTTCATTACCTTTTTAATTTAAACCCTCTACCATCACCCAGCACCAGCCAACCGCCACCACCCACCACCAACAACAACAACCGCCACCACCTCGACCGCCACCTACCACCACCGTCACCCATCACCACTACCGCCTACCGCCACCCAACACAGTCACCCATCACCAACACTACCACTACCCACCGCTAGCAATAAGTTATAAAACAAAGTAAAATTATTCAAAAAAAAAACAAGAAACGTAAATTTGTCATTTACATGGATCCCCATTCCATTTCCTGTCTGCCAACCATACAGAATATGAAATTGTTTTTCAATTACATTTCTACCAACTAAACAGAATATTGAATTGGATTCTAATTCTTAATATATTCCAATTCATTGAGAGATTCCAATTTCTTCAAAAAACTTTCTGTGAACCAAACACCACCTTAGTGTCAAATTATAAGAACTTTTTTGCTATTATCTAGCTTTCTTTCTAACAAAACTTAAGAATGAGTTCTAAACATGTATTACATTCTTCAGTTTTATTCGGAGAAAACTACAAGCAACCATTGAAAAAGGTCAAAAAAATTATTTTTAGAGTTTTTAGATGAAAAATGAAGGAGAATTTAAGTGTGCTTTTTGGGTTAATAACATAAAAACCACCATAGTTTGGTTAAAACTTCGGTTTAACCGTTATATTTATTTTTATTCCATAAAACCACTCATACTTTCAAAAAATTTCATATTGACCACTATTCATTTTATAATTTTTAAGGATTATTTTTATCGAAAAATTATGTTAAAAGTTTCATATCGACATTTGAATCAAATATTAGAACTTCATTGTGTAAATATATGTGGAGTCCAAGAGTGTCTCTCCAAAAGAGCCCTTGTGGAGAGAGGGGAGACTCCAACATATATACAAACTCATAAGACCGTGTCGCACCAATGTGGGATACACTAACACTCCCCCTCAGAGACGTAGGCTCGATGAGGTTACAGGGTGCGGGACACTGGCTCTGATACCATGTAAATATATGTGGAGCCCAAGAGTGTCTCTCCAAAAGAGCCCCTTGTGGAGAGAGGGGAGACTCCAACATATATACAAACTCATAAGACCGTGTCGCACCAATGTGGGATACACTAACACATTGCAGTGAAAATAATACATAAAGTTGTTTACATGTGATCTTGGTCTTCGCAAGTGCAGTTTTTCGACCACTTTGTGAATGCATAGGGTGTCCTGATGAATCTACTAAATTTTGAATATGACGGGGGTAAGAAGTGTCTGAGTTGACGACATACAATCATGACTTTTATTTGTTATCGTGGTCGCAATGTATCTTTTTGAAAATATAAGTGTTTTTACGAATTTCTTTTTAAAGTATGAGTGATTTTTAGAATTAAAAATATAATGTTTAAACCGGATTTTGATCAAACTACAGTGATTTTGATGTTATAAGTTTTTTTTTTCCAAATCGTTGCTTCTAAATTTTGGAGGAAAATCAGAAATGATTTATATAAAATCTTATAATAATATCATAATGTCTTTTTTGTTTTAGCTGAAGTTATATTTTCTTACGATCATAGATTATAAAACATATTTCTCAAACTATTTACTTTTTCTCTCTCTAACTTGATAACTTAAATATTATCAATTTTTTTCTTTTCAACGCAATATCATAACTAAAATAATAACTCCAAAGACTTTTATTTCTTTTCTTTCCAGACCTTTCTTCTACCAGAAAAGATACCAGAACACTGGTGTGGATTCTTGGGAAACAAACAAAAGGGTTGGTTTGCAAAGGCATGTCGGTGATTATAATTTCTATCTTTATTTTCTTTTCACACTTGCAAAAGAGAAAGTTATATGTTTGACCATTTCTAACTTTTTTCAATTTCTAGTCGCCGACTACAGACTCTTTAAAACTCAGCTTTACAGAAACATTTCGTAGTCGGTTGCGTTAGTTACTGTTACTCTCTGTTAGAGATGGTCAGATGGATAAATCAAAAACAGGTTACAAGATGTTTATTTTTTTCCAAAAATATATAACTTCAAATATGGATCAAAATAGATTTGAGTTATGCTAATTTAACATATATTTTCTCTTGTTTTCTTATGCAGTGAACGGGTTATGTAATATACAAAAATCTATTCCTATCAAAACTAATAACTTATGATGTAATAAAAGTCCAAACGGGTCGGGACAAATCTATGATTTATCTGCTCGATATATGGTTTCCTCTATTTTAAGTATAATCAATTTATATAGGGTTAGCCAATAGTCATCTATTTGTGTAACAACATTTTATTATCTTTCCCGTGTATATAACAATGTTTATATTTGTGTAAAACATGCAATTACGTTTCATGATAGAACTAAGGGAAAAATCCAAAAAATAAGGGAAAATGACTTATAAGCGTAACAAAGTATTAGAATTATTCAAAAAATGTCATTGAACTTTTTTTTACACATATTATCAACAAAATATAGCCGTTTTACACGTATTACCATTAAATTTTATCATTTGTTCAAAAAATATCATTAACGTTACCAGAAGTATACCTTACCAGCTAATGATATTTTTTAAACAAATTATAAACTTTAATGGTCATACGTGTACAACCACTATACTTTGTTGGTAATATGTGTATACAAAAAGCTTCAATTATATTTTCTGAACAATTCTGATACTTTGTTACCCTTATAGATCATTTTTCCTAAAAAAATAACTATAACTTATGATTTTTTTTGTAATAAAAAGTAGAAAATTATTTTTCTAATTAGCTACCAAGATTTTGATTTTCTTTCAAAACAACCTTCTGACCGGATATAATGAGTTTTCTTGCAACTTTAACCAAGATATTTGATTTTTATGAAAGCTACTATATTTTTGTTTCTTGTGTTTGATCATATGATTTTTTATGGTTTACTGATAAAAGCGTTGATACTTTTCCTTAAAAAAACAACATTAGCTAGATACAAGAGGTTTTGCGGATTGTAGATATAAGTTTTAATATATATTTAAAAAATTATATTTGATCCGTAATACAGCTTTAATTTGTCTTAAAACATGTGAACTGTAATCTTATAGAATATATAGCAATATTGTGGACGGACACTTAAACAAAATTATCAGAAGTAAAAGAAATTTGAGTTGGGTAGGGAGCGTTGGCTTTCCCACTTTTGACATTTGAGTTGTTCAAATATTTACTCAAACAATTAATTATTTAGTAGCCTTTGTTTTGTCATAGATTCGGTATGATCTCGACTACTTTAGTTGACTTGATTTTTTTTTCTACCTTTTGAATGTTAAATTGAATGATTCTAAAATATTTTTAATGCTAATGCTAAATTTGAATGATTTTATTTAGGCAATGCAGTGTGTAGTGAATGAAATCCACTGTGGGGAACACCGCCTTTACCCCCGCCCTTCATGTGGTGTCTCCATATTTTGAAGCTCGCACATACACGTTTCATCATGCGATGAGTTGATTGTATGCATTGGTAGTGAACTGGTTGTCTTAATGCATGGTGCAACCAATTCACAAGAGGCAATCGACACCCGTCGATAATCCTTGAGACAGTGACATCCCATGATTTATGGATTTGACATGTACTATCTGGTGTTGCATGTGCAAACAATGACTTCAACGTTTCTGACTAGACGTCTATATTTAATGACTTTCATAGAGGTGCTATACACTTGTGTCAATTTCAGATTAACAAAACGCAATACAAATACGTATATTATCTAGCTCAGAAAATATATCGTGGTTTTTCGATATTCGTCAAGTCATTCACAACACCGATGGATCCAAAATGAGCCAGGTTCAAGGTTGCATAAGAAGCAGCTAAGAAAGATTTGGAACAAACGTTTGGTGCTCTTATGCAACGGTTTCACATTATCAAACACCCGACATGGGTTTGGATTCTAGGAAAATAAGAGACATAATGTATGTATGCATCATATCGCATAATATTATTTTAAATGATGAAGGAAAATCGGTATTGTAAGTATCATCCGAACGAAATTGTATCATCCTACGAGACAGTATCAATTAGTTTGTCGTAATATCTAGCAAATATGAAACCAGTGCATAACAAGGAAATGCATAATAACTTTTTGCGGATTTGATGAAACATATCTACAGAACTAACATACAATCGATGGAAGCCTTTGACGCTGATGATGAAGAATAAGAGTGATGCTACTAGTTTTTTATATTATTATGCAAGTTTGAATTTATTTAGATTAAGTTAATGTAATTTTAAAATTAATAGGTTTTAATCGATCTATTTTAATTGAATATTTTATTTTAAAATAAATTTGTTTATTTTATTCTAAAATTATTTTATAATTTAAAAAATGAGAGGAAACTACTTTCAGGATTGAAGAAAGGAATGAAGGGTGTTAATTTAATGTTGATGTAACAAGAAAAAAACAAGAGATAGGGGAACCGACACCACATAACCTTAGAGGTATACAAAATGTTCCTAATTTGATTTTTTTGAATGATTTAAAGCAGTTGAATTGCAAACCGTTTTATGGATTCGTAAGGCGTGTCAAGATATGATGGATAATTCATGGATTCAAATCCTGATATATATGTTTTTGCAGCCATGAAGGTTGGTGTTCAATGACTCTATAATGTGAAATAATTTTATATTCGCACAAGAGATTAATCGAAATGAGTAAAAAATGGTCCAAACATCTTGCTAGGAGAGACCCTTCTAAAAAGAACGAGAAAGTTTAAGAGAGAATTTATATGAATAGGCAGCACAATAGGCATCTTCTAGTTTAATGAAAGTTCAATGGACATTAAACTGAATTTAAATAGTAGAGAGATAATAACATGTATGAAGTTTAATCCCTATTAAACGCCATAAAAAGTTTAATGGAATGATAGTATGTCATTTATCTTTTATAAAATTAAAATTCAGTTTTTATTTGTTTCTTTCTTTTATTTGACAATTAGTTAAACTCTAAAAAATTCAATGCATTAAAGATGGCACAGAAGAAACATGGTGCGAGTTTGCGGATTCATAAAATTATTAAGGTAATATTTCAATACCGATTTTCATCTTTGACTTTTGAAAAACATTAAAAAGTGTTAGGCTGTAAGGAGTGGTGCCGCTGGCAACCACTCAAAATCAGCAAAACCTTGAGAAGAAAGGGAGAGAAGAAACGGAAAGAAGAAAGGGAAAGAAGAAAGGGGGTGGGTTGCCGCCGGTGAAAGACAGGGAGAAGAGAGAAAGAGAAGAGAGAGAAAGACAGGGAGAAGAGAGAAATAAAAGAGAGAGAAGACGACAAAGAGATGCCGCTGAACGTTGCCGCGGTCAGGATCGGTGTTGCCGCCGGCAAGCCTCGCCAAGTCGGATGCCGCCGGCAAAAAAACTCCCCACTCCTTACAACCTTATAGCATGTGTCTTGTTGTGACTATGTTTAATCCGTCATTTGAACTCTATTATTATTAATTTATTATTATTTGAAAACAAGTTATGCCGTGACTGAAACTTTATCATTATTGTCAATTTTGTATCAATTTAAAATATCTGAAAATTATACTAGAGTCTGTTAACATTTTTGGAAATTCAAGGTCGGCCCTTTGGGAGTTCAAAGGGTGCATTTGAACAAGGCCCACAATTTACTAAAGGCTCAAAAATTCTAGGTGTATCAGTAGTATTACTATGTATTAAGACCCAAGCAGTTTAGGGTGTAAAGAGCCAAGCCGATAAGGCGGGAACTGAAATCAGGAAAATTGAAGCATCGTTCCATCATCATCCATCTCCATCCTCGATAGTCTCCAACCTCCAATGATACGCAAGATCGAAAATCTAGGATGGAAACCAATGACGATTGAAATCCTACAACAGTTTCATAGTCATCTTCTGATATTCAAATACCCTTAGTCAGAAATCATCACGTATACGTTTTCTAATTCCCAAATACGCAAATGCAAATAGTGAGACATATTATTATTGATCAAACAAACAAACCGCAAATGCAAACCGCAAACAACAAACGCAATCAAAAGATCAGAAATCAAATATTGACTAATCAGAAACGACGACTACAACAATCCGATTCTGATTACAAAAGCAGACTTCCGAAACATGAATCCAGCCGACATCGTCACAATAACAGTAAAGCTATCTCACAAAGAAAGTCAAAATGCTAGAGAAGCTTATATCGTAGCAAAAAGATTTTTACATCGTATTGTAGAGGAATTCTCCTACATGATGCTGAAATGTATAAAATGATCAAAGATCACCCTGAACCACAGATAATTCCCAAACCTGACTTATCTCTGCCAGACAACCGAAACAACTGGAAAAGAGGTGCAACCTTCGATCCAGAACTTGGCTTTGTATACAAGAATCCCAAAGAGAAAGGATCTTTTCTTTTTCTTCGTGCTGATCAACTCAGAAGAGTTGCAAATAGTATGTTGAAGGAATACATCAAAGCCGTGGAAAAGTCAAAGTCATCAGAGTCTGAAGCGAGGAAAGAACTACTCACCATAATGAAGTGGCTGCTGGCAGTCAGAAAATTTTGGGAATATGCTGCAAGACAAGGAGTAATGGATAAGCGTTAAAAATGACTCAAACCCCTCGATTGGTCACCGAAGGGGGAATTGTTAGTACTGAGAGTCAGATCGTTAACCAACTCGTAGTTTGATATGTTAGGATTGTATTATCAAACTTCTTATTTTGATGGAATGAACTTACCCTTGCATGAATGTTTTTATGAATGTTTTAAGTAATGAACAAAACACTTATATCTTTTGTATGTTGTCAACTTATATCTCGGATAAGTTGTGTTCTGATAGAATGACAATCATCCGAAATCCAGTATTGGATTTCGGACCATTAAAGGAACTCAGAATCAGAAAGTACCTCACCCAGAAGAAAGAGTTCGGAAGGTAACACTCCGAACTAACTCAGAAGATAAAGACAATCTGATCAAACCAGCCAGGACTCTGAAATCCACTTAGGATTTCAGACTATCAATATCAACATATCTAAGGAAATATTACACTTAAACATTCAACAAAGAAGACTGAAGACTAAAGAACATCAAGAAGATAAGGAAAAGGATAAGCACTTCAACTTATAGGATATGATTAAACTAGATCAGACGTGACCCACTAGAAGTATGTCTGTTGTACTTTAGAGTATTATTATATTACAGACAAGCCACCCTAGTCTGACATTGTATTTTTATATTAGATTTACCCTTTCTTATCTGACTGAAGAGAGACGTGTTGTCTCCTCTTCAGTCCATAGGTTATTATCCGAAGGTCCTCCTTTAGTCTATAAAAGGGAGACCAAGTTCATCTTCAGTCCTCATGGTTTTGAGAGACCTCATGTAACAACTTTACTTATCAATATAATCTCTCATTCCATCAACTCTTACTCTCTCATCTGCATTTCTTACTGTTCTTACATTTCTAACACTCTTTAATTCTAGTCTTTATATTTCCAAGTTATATAACTGATTAACTCCTGTTATTTATTGTTGAGCTATTACGATCTATTCTAAGTATTACTCCTTTATTAATATTCCGCAACCTCATCAAGTCTTCGGACTTGTCCTTCTCAAGTCTCAGGACTTGTCCATCCGAAGCTTCCAGTTTCCGATCTTTACTTTCCGCAATCTTCATTTCCGCATTTACTTAGAATATTTGGCGACAACAATTGGTATCAGAGCCTGAATATCTGTTCATAAGATTCTAAGTGCCTAGTTTGCTCAAGACCCTGGCTGTAGAAACAACCTTAGAATCCTCTGTGGATCATTGCATGCTATTATAGCTCACAAAATCTTAATTTCTCTCTCTAGAAATTCTTCTCATCATGCAGATGAACTACTCTCTGAATGTTGCCAACAGTGTTGGAGGCTCTAATCGAGCTCCCATACTCATTCCAACAGAGTATAATGGCTGGGCGTCTCGTATGCGCAACTATCTCAAAACCAAAGGGAAAGATATTTGGCGTTCAGTCGAAGAAGGACCACACCTTCCAACGTACACCCCTAGACCAGACACTGCAAAAGAGGCTCTAGGTGGTACCTCTAATCCAAGGGTAACACCTTTGGATATAGAGAAAATGGACAACGACCAAATTGCTTTCACTGAAATCCAATGTGGAATTCCTCCGGAACTCTTTGATCTCATACAGAACTGTACAACAGCTCAGCAGATCTAGGTTCTCTTACAAAACATGTTCTTAGGAACGGAGGAAGCAAAAGACCAAAAGCTGGTGTCAAGTCTCTCTGAATACACACACTTCTCAGCATTTCCCGGAGAATCTCTAAGACAGGCGTTCACACATTTTTCCATAATTGTAACCAGACTTCTAAGCTCAGGAGCAGAAAGAACCAATCAAGAGATCAATCATCGATTTCTTGAAGGACTTGGAAAAGATTGGATGCTTGTAAAAATGATCCTCCAAGATTCAGGAAAGCTGAAGACGTTCAACATGTATCGACTGTACAACAACCTCATTGGACAAGAAAACGATATAAAAAACAATCAACAACAGCAACAACTTGGAGGACCTCTGGCTTTAGTTGCTGGACATAACTATTCAACGATGGGCAACCACCTTCAGCAACTGGTACAATATCAGCAAGCATCTCAACAACAAACCAACCAGAACATTCCTCCACCACAACTTGCTCCCACACAAAACTTGCCACAACCTCAGCAACCAAATCCTATACCTTCATATCATCCTTCTCAGCCTCAAATATCCTACCCTTCAAACTATCAAAACCCATCGGTTCAATACCAACCATCACAAATCTCTCAACCATCCATTCAGTCAAATTCTCCAATTCTTGCACTTCCAGCACCAGTACAAACTACTGAATCATACTACTCAGAATACGATGAAGCAGAAGAAGCAGCTTATCAACATGAAATCGCTATGATCAGTCAGAAATTCATCAGAATACCATCACATTCCGGTCCTACGAAAAACTACCGTTCTTCAAATCAAAGTTCTGACTATAAACCCAGAAGCAATTATCAGAAAGGGCATCAACAATCTGGTCAGAATCGCTACTATCAGAAATCAGAAATCAACAACACGAAAAACCAAAGACAGCTCCAGCAGACAGCACCAATCAAGTCCCAACGTCCGAGAAGAAAGAATCAGAAGCAATCAAATGCCACAACTGTGGAGGCTTATGGCACTATGTTGCTGACTGCAGAGCACCAAGGCATTATCCGAAAGCAAAAGAAGAAGAAAAGGTTAAAGCATTTGTAGCTTCCAGAAACGTCGAGATCTGGTCATCAGGAGATGATGATGAGCAGTTTGAAAACAAGTGAAAGCGAGGAAAAGGATTTGGAGAATGCATGATGGTACAAGCAAATCGAGAAACTCCAATCCCAGGGCTGGCAACCTCCAAACATCTTGAAAACACCACCGAATCGTCATCCTCTTACACGCCAAAGAATTACGCCTTCATGGTAAACCACAAAACAGGAAAAGGTGTAAGTATTATCGAACAGGCATTCAGTACTGAAGAGCAGGATGAAGAATGGCTAATAGATAGTGCCTGCTCAATGCACATGACCGGAAGATTGGAGTTTCTAAGAGATTACAGAGAAATCAGCTTTGGAGGATACGTTACATTCGGAAATGACGCAAACGGCATCATCAAAGGCTACGGTGTACTTACAAACGGAAACTTCACCATTCAGAAGGTTGCCTACGTTCTCGAACTTAAGCACAATCTCATAAGCGTAGGTCAGCTGGTCAGCACCGGTCTTCGAGTTGAATTCGACAATGAATTCAGTTACATCATGACAGGCAACAGAGACAGATGTCTAATCAAATCTACAAGACAACTCAATATGTTCCCATTAGATATCTCAATGGTTGTCGGAAAACCAAGACTTTGCCTATTGACAAAAGCACACTCCGAAATCAGTTGGTTATGGCATCGGAAACTAGCTCATCTCAACTTCCGATACATGAATCAGTTGGTAACAGGAGAAATGGTCAGAGGAATGCCACTTCTGAGGTTTGATAATGACAACTTATGTGCAGCATGCGCATTTGGCAAGCAAAAGAAGAAACCTCACAAATCAATCACCGACTCAGGCATTACTCGTCCACTAGAACTTCTTCACATGGATCTTTGTGGTCCATCAACAGTTGCTAGTATAAATCATAAGAAATACATCCTGGTTATCGTGGACGACTACTCCCGATTCACATGGGTATTTTTCTTAAGATTAAAATCAGACACTTTCCCAGAACTCAGAAACTTTATTACATCAATCGAACTCAAGATTCAACTTCCAGTAAGAAGAATCTGAAGTGATAATGGAACTGAGTTCAACAATAAGCAAATTGAAGAACTTCTGACATCCAAAGGAATAGAGCACAACTTCTCAGCACCATATACACCTCAACAAAACGGTATTGTAGAAAGAAGAAACAGAACTTTAGTGGAAGCAGCTCGATCAATGCTGACTTTTGCAAACCTTCCTCTAACCTTCTGGGCAGAAGCAATAGCAACTGCCTGCTTTGTTCAAAATCGATCTATTGTCAACAAAAGACTACAAATGACTCCCTATAAATCATTAAACGGAAGAAAACCTAATGTCAAATTCTTTCATATATTTGGCTGCCGGTGCTTCATTAAAAATAACAAAGATCATTTGGGAAAATTCGCACCCAAAAGTGATGAAGCAATATTTATGGGATACTCATTAAAATCAGTAGCATATCGTGTTCTAAACAAGAGAACATGGGTTATCGAAGAAAGTTTTGACATTGAATTCGACGATCAATATCAATGGAGAAAGAAAATTCAAGATATTCTATATGTAATGGAAAATGATGTTCCAGTAGGACATCGACCCATTCATACAGTTGAAATTGATTATGACTTACTCTTTGATCCATCAGAAACATCAAAAGAAGCCGAAGTTATCCATTCTCCTGACGCAATTCAGCAAATCATCTCTGCATCAGGACCAACCACTTCCTCAAAACCTACCTCATCCGAAAATCAAGCTAATCTTCCTACAAACACTCCAACATTCGAGGGGGAGCCTCTGCTCCCTTCTCCGAATCATCAAACTCAGAAACAACCATCAATCCTAGCAATCTCTGAGGGGGAGTTCAGACTCCCTACACATGTAGATGGAATACCTCAATCCGAAGGTGACCATCAACCCTCAGAAGATACCTCATCAGCAGATAATGTATTAGAAAATGTCTCAGCCCACTCCTCAGATACAATGGTTAATAATTCTCCGATCTTTATATTTGAAGCCGATGAGAATACATCAGCTGAAGAATCACAAATTCAAAACACCACTTCTGAAGACACCCACTTCATTCAAGATATCTCCCCTCTAATTTCTGATCCAGCACTCCTTCCTCGTTTACACAAGTGGACTCGGAATCACCCTCCGAACCAAATCATCGGAAATCCCTCATCCAAGGTTCAGACAAGATCAAAGAAATCAATTCAAGATGAATGTCATTACGCTGTATACATCAGCAAAGTTGAACCAAAGTCAGTTCTAGACAATCTAGATGACGACGGTTGGATCAAAGCCATGCAAGAAGAACTATCAGAATTCAAAAGAAACAACGTCTGGGATTTTGTTCCAAGACCCTCCAATCACAGAGTCATTGGTACTAGATGGGTCTTCCGAAACAAACTTGATGACATGGGTACTGTAGTCAGAAACAAAGCTAGATTAGTAGCAAAAGGATATAGTCAGATCGAAGGACTTGACTATGATGAAACGTATGCACCAGTTGCTAGACTAGAAGCCATTCGGATCTTTCTAGCCTACGCAGCTCACAAAAATATTATTGTACATCAAATGGATGTAAAAAAGTGCATTTATTCAAGCTGATCTTCAAGAAACAGTCTATCTTCAACAACCTCCGGGTTTCGAAGATCTATCACGACCTAACCATGTGTATCGTCTGAATAAGGCAGTCCATGGTCTAAAACAATCACCCAGAGCTTGGTACGAAACATTATCAAACTTTCTAGTATCATCTGGATATAGACGAGGAGTCATTGATCCGACATTCTTTGTTCGATCCCATCAAAATCACATCATGATTGTCCAAGTCTATGTAGATGATATCATTTTCGGATCAACAAATCAAGCAATGGTTGATGAATTTGCAAAGGTGATGACAGACAAATTCCACATGAGCATGAATCGAGAAATAAAGTTCTTCCTCGGTCTACAAATTAAACAAACCAAAAGAGGAATCTTCATACATCAAGATAAATACACAAATGAACTTCTGAAGAAATTTTCTCTTGAAAATTGTTCTACTGCCAAAGTTCCGATATCCACCAATCATAAAATCTTTGCAGACCCCGAAGGCGAGCCAGTAGACCATAAGTTGTATCGAGGAATGATAGGCTCACTATTGTACTTAACTGCAAGTAGACCCGACATCATGTTTTCAACTTGCCTGTGTGCCAGATATCAAGCTGCTCTGAAAATGTCGCATCTAACAGCAATAAAGCAAATATTCAAATATCTCAAAGGGACTAAGGCAATGGGACTATGGTACCCAATCAGAGACAACTTTAAACTCCAAGCTTTCACCGATTCGGACCATGCCGGATATAAATTGGATCGGAAAAGCACTTCCGGAGGCTGTCAATTCCTTGGTGGATGATTAGTCAGCTGGTCCTCCAAGAAACAAAACTGTGTCGCCTTATCATCAGCAGAAGCAGAATATGTGGCTACATCCACCTGCTGCTCACAAGTTCTCTGGATGAAAACTCAGCTAATGGATTAAGGCTATCGATTCCTTCAAGTTCCTATCTATTGTGACTCCAAGAGTGCCATAGCAATTTCTCACAATCCTATTCAGCACTCTATGACCAAACACATTGATCTGAGATATCACTTCATCAAGGATCAAATCTTAGAAGGTAACATCGAATTATATTTCATTCCTACCGATGAACAAGTAGCTGATGTCTTCACAAAAGCCTTAGATTCCACAAAATTCAACAATTTTCTGGACAAGTTGGGTATGCTAAATCCTGACTCGGACTTTTTCAGAGAATGATCGTCCGTTCCTGATTTTCATTCTCTCCGAAGGAAAGTCAGCTCTAAGCAAACTCTGACATTCTTCTCAGAACCTTAAGCCTTCCGATTCTTCTCAGAACCTTAAGCCTTCCGATTCTTCTCAGAACCTTAAGCCTTCCGATTCTTCTCAAAACCTTAAACCTTCTGATTTTTCTCATAGTAATTTCAGAAAACCTATCTCAATACTATAAAACACATGTTACCAACACACATATAAAACCAAACTTACTTTCATTCAAATAAACAAACATTACATTAACTGAATCAATTAAGTCATAACCCTAAACATCTCAAAACTATATGACTTAAGATTCCACTACACAAAGACAACTAGAAAACATCAAAAACAAAAGATGATCATCTCATCTCCCCTTCCCCCTAATGTTTGTTGTACTGCCACTTTGGAGGATGACCATACACAAAGTTCTGTGTGATTCGCACAGACGAATCACACACCCGGACAGTCTTCCCGTCCAGCAGCACAACGTCATAAACATCGTCGCCGATCACGTCGTCGACAACTCCAGCCCACCACCCCTGACGATCCCATGCATCGACATAGTCACCAACTTTGTACTCGACTATCACAGTTGGTGGGATAGGACGAAGGAGACCATATTTAACCCGCACGATCATCATTCTTCTGGTGGTATTATCAGGAAAGCACCTCAGCTGCACTTCACACTGCCGTTTCCAGGTCTTTGTGATGACTCCCTCATAGAAGCCACCAGCAAAATCTCCAGTAGTCAACTTTACCTCTACCTCATCGAAACATTTGAAGAAGAATCTAGTGTAACACCCGGCTTTTAATACAAAAACACCCCTGAAAATTTTCATTTTTAACAAAGGTTTCAGTACATAAAACCATAAACAAAGGGGTATATTTTTAATAAAAACGGGTACAAGTGTATCAAGGAGTATACAAATATAGTAACCTCCATATAAGCCGGGCTGCTACTGACAGCATCTACAAGTCCACTTCTTGAGTCACAGACTTTATCCTTACCCTTATCAGGGTTATGCTAACCTGCAGGGACATTTAACAAACGGTATGAGCTACAAAGCTCAGTGAGTAACCGTATCTGCAAATAACATGTATAAAATATAATCATATTTCTGTCTGGATATCGAATCCAAACTCCTAGCCTTACTGGCTGACCACATATCTTCTAGGATTTCACATCCTAATCTGTAGCCTTACAGGCTGAATCACAAAACCTGTAATTATCAAGCTACGTCAGTTATTTGCACAGATAATCATATCTATCGTTTCTGTCCCATGTTTCTTAGTCACAATGGACTGCATCATATATCATGGCTATATAAGCCGCACCCTGTGTCATAGCTATATAAGCTGCACCAAAACATTATCAATATTTAAATCATAGCCCGCAGGCCGCACCAGCTGGGTTTAATAACCCGATATGATAGCCAAAAGGCCGTACCATGTTCCTGTAACAATATCATAGCCAAAAGGCCGCACCATGTACCTGTAACAATATCATTTCATTTTATAATCATTTATGGCTTACAGGTTGTCCTGCTTTTGCCTAGACTCACGGCTCCGTTCTTGTCATCGCAATGACTCACGGCTTATCCGGTCTTGCCTAATTAAAGTGGACTCACAGCTCCGTTCTTGTCTATAACAGACTCACGGCTTATCTGGTATTGTCATATCACAGATTATATATATATATATATATATATATATATATATATATATATATATATATATATATATATATATATATATATATATATATATATGTGTGTGTGTGTGTGTGTGTATGTATTGACTCACAGCTTCGTTCTTGTCATCGCAATGACTCACGGCTTATCTGGTCTTGTCTTTTACATATATTTTTACACTTGTCATTTTCGTCCCTCGAAGCCGTTTCAACCTGTAACAGTTCAATCATCATATATCATATATGATATCAGTGAGATTACTCACCTGAAGG
The DNA here is from genome assembly GCA_023525715.1 of Cichorium intybus. Lineage (NCBI taxonomy): Eukaryota > Viridiplantae > Streptophyta > Magnoliopsida > Asterales > Asteraceae > Cichorium > Cichorium intybus. Next base: position 52,295,936 of record CM042016.1, on the reverse strand, counting down.
CTTGCTACTACTAGCTTTTGTCGTTTCTTGCCTTGAAATGAAATCCGCAAGATTTTGTCCCGTACCTATAATTCCATTCATTTAGCAATGATTATAGGTTAATATACCATTTCAACTGGTTCTAATGCACAAGAGTCTAGTATAAGATCAATTCCAAGCATTAACCATTGGTATAAAAATTTGATACACTTCCCGAAATACGCGTATTCTACTACAGTACTTTCGGGAGGTCGTATACGTATTCCGATAATTTTTATGAAGTTTCACACCATATTAGTCATATGTTCAAAATTTGAGGTCAAACGGACAAGTCTAGCATCAAGTCCCAAAGTTGGACCAAGCCTTAACAGAGAGCACGATAAATCTGCTCATTTTCATGCAGGCACAGGATCGCGACCCTATCTCCATGTGGATCGCGACCCTATCGATCGCGACCCTATCTGCCGCTGTGCAGTTTCTCTTGTCCGTTTTTCATGCTACAAATTCCATTTTTTCCTTATTAAGTCCTTATTACTCGACTTAATTTCTAGGCAATGTTCCAAGACCAAAACCTTTCATTAATATCAAGTTTTAGACAATGGAATTGGTGATTCCAACCCATTTCTAAAACTTCCCGTTTTCACAATTTTAGTCCAAAAACCGAAATTGTTGAATTTAACTTGCTTCTATTGATTTCTTTCAGTCAATATAGTATCTAGAACTCATTTAAAGCCATTAGAATCAGGTTTATCACAAGAATTCACAATCTAGGGTTCTTGATCAAAACCTCAATTCTTTCAAAATAGCAACCTACTTCCATATTCATTGAATTAAGTCTTTTTAGCATGACTTACTGGAAGTATTAAGCTACTTATCACATAATTCCCAACTGAAATTACAGTTTTCAGTTCAAGCTTGAAGAACACACACCAAAAGCTTGGTAAGAACTTAATAACTTACCTCAATTGCTTCCAAGTCTTCAATTCCAAGCCTAGAATCCAATTCCTAGCTTTAATTCTTCAAGAAAACTCCAAGTTTCTGCAATCGATCACTCCAAAACCCTCTCCCGATGCTTCCAGATTTTCTGCACATTTGGGAGAGCTTGTCCTACTATTTATACTTCCAGAAATTGCAGTTTAGTCCCTGGAGTTGTTATTCTTGAAGTTTTGCCACATTTTACACATTTTTATGACAAAAACTTATGTTTATAACATTTTAAGTTCAAAACTCAAAATATTATTACAAACCAAATTCTTTTCTGTCCAAAAGACCAAATTACCCTTCTAAGGTAAAATGACCAATTTACCCTTTTTATTATATGTACATAAAAAGAGTGTCTTGGAGTTACAAATTCTCCCCTCCTTCAAAAGATTTCGTCCCCGAAATTATACAAACAAGCGAGGGTATTTCTTTATCATTAAAATTTCGGTCTCCCATATCATATGGAAACCTCTATGGTATTGCCAAAGCACTTTAACCATACTAGTCTTCTTATTTCGTGGTTATATCACCACTCGCATATCATTCCTCCGGTTGTCCCGGGTACCTTAACTACTTATCTACCTTCATTTCAGCATGAGGTATTCGTTGAAATTTATCAATCTATGTTCTCAGAACCATGAGACCCATAGAAAACTTTATAAATATCTTGAAGTTCATCAAGAAACTTCAATCGGTACACCCCAATTCTTACTCTTTGGGATACCTGGAAAGGTCCAATAGACAAGGACTCAACTTTCCTTTTTGTCCCACATCAATTTCTAGTCTTTCCGAAAGATCACTTTGAGTAACACTATCTTTCCACTCTTGAAATTTCAATGGTTTTTGCTCAGTGATCCACATACCACTTTTACTAACTCTTAGCCATTTTCAAATTCTTCTTGTATTCATCTAGTCTATTCTTCAGTTTGCACAACAATCTAGGGTCTAGCCCATAGCTGTTCCACAATTTCGGTCTAACAAATAGGAGTGTAACATTGTACTCCATATAACGTTCCATTCGAGCAATCAGAATGCTGGTATGAAACTGTTATTATCTACAGATTCCACCCGAAATGGACAATCTTCTTGTCTTCTGCCAAGGTCTGTTATGCAAATTTCAAGCATATCTTCTAGAGTCTGCATCATTACGTCGCCTCGTCTATCAATCTGCAACTCTAACAAATAGGAGTGTAACATTGTACTCCATATAACATAAAACAAAGGGAGATCAACAATCTGTTTTTCCTCATCATCAGAGCTTATAATATTGCCACATCGGAGTCTCTCCAAGATGATACCTCTGATGAATCCTCAGTTCCGACTCATCAACAAACAGACGAGTCCCATCCACTAACACCACATGGAACTGATTGAATGGTGTCTTTCTCGAAATAGCAGCTGGCCACCATCCACGCCGATACCACACCTCCACAAAATCAAATTGCTTGAACTCCACCAAAACCTTAGGAGGAACAGGTTGCAGATATGCAAAGTCCACATGCACATTCAAAGGACCACCAGTGGATCCATCATTCAACGTTGTCATCTTTACTTCATATCGATGATTCAATACAGACTTGATCACACCACCATATATTGCACCAGCAAACTCACCATCTTGAACTCTAACCTCCACCTTCTCATCACGATTATACGGACGTCTTGAAGCCATGATTAATTCTTCAAAATCGTCACTTGTGTGATTTCTAAGTGTCGTGAACAACCCCCTTTTATTACCACTTTCCCCTTACCTATTCTTGACACCTCATCACTTCGAGATCAGTAATTTAGATATGCGATACATGATTTGACTACCTACGTTTAGACAGTCTCTATCATAGTTTATCTTCACAGAATGATATGACAACTCCTAAAATTACCCATTACACAACAGCACTCAGAAACCAAGTTCTGAACCACATTTCGAACCTTTTGTCTCTGACCCATAGTTCTCCGAGATACTACCTTACTCTCCGAATCTTCAAGCTCAGAACCTAACTCTCGGAATGGTTACTTCTGACTACTTTACACATCTCAGAGCCATCAGATACTCACTCAGAACATCTCCTCTCTGAACCTACCACATTACAATTTCAAAATTTTCTCATCATCTCAGAACGCACAACTCTACTGATTTACGGTTTCACTAAGAATTTCTTCTTTCTGATTAAGTCAGAACTCTCACACTCATACCAATCCGTACCCTAGACACCTCACCTCGACATATTTAATACGGGAATGAAACTTAAATACGAAAACATTTAATACCCAATAATTAAAATCCATATGATCCAATTTTTCTCCAACGGATATTCTCTCTGCCACACATGTCCGTCCTTTAATGGACCATCCATTTTCATCATTTCCTTGCATTTAATGCCAAGCATACGCTTTTCTGACACAACTGTTCACACGTCCCTTCATTTCCTCAACCCGGCGGTTTTTTACACTTTTTCAAATCACTATAACCGTTCCCTCGTATTTCAATTGCTCACACTTCTTCATCTTCCACAAACCACCCTTCACTAGTATCATCTCTCTCTCTCTCACCGCCGCTTTCAAACTTTCCACCCTAAAATACCTAAAACCTTCCATCTCTCCTCATCTCTTGCATCAAAATTCTTCAATGGCGTCCCAATCCAAGAGCGACAATGAGACTATCAATGTTGCACTCTCCAACTTCTACCTTTCAGATGATCTCAAAGCTTACAACCCACACCTACGCGTTCTCCTTCACATTCTCTCAAGACACACACTGGCTAAAGCTTTCTTTCACCCTCCTCCTTCTATTCCTGTTTCCCTACTACAAGCAATCGTCTCCTCCGCCACCAAGTGTCCCTCCGGTTATGCCGTGACTCTACACGACGATCAGCGTATCGTCGTTGATAAGAAAATCTTTGCAGAAGCCCTAAATCTCCCATACTACGAATCCACTTTTGACCAACCAACCGACGGTGATCTAAAATCCACGATCTACAATATGGGGTATATGTATGACTTGCCTAAACTATTCCACATGTCTAAAGGACACATCTCCCCTCTATGGCAATGCCTCATCCATTATATCATTAAGTGCTTAACTGGTAAACTAGGCGGTACAGACCAATTAAACAGACGCCTCATGTGTCTCCTTTGGAGTCTCTACTCCGGTCGCACAGTTTACTATGCCGCAATTCTGTTTGATGACTTCATGGTCTACATACCCTCCTCCTTAAAACCAACTGGTCAAATTCACTCAGCATGCTTTTGGGCTATGTGCATCGAGCATGTCTATCAGAAGCTTCAACTCACCATTCTGACTCCCAGATCAGACGCCGACAAATTGGTCATACCCAAGGCCAAACCCTACACTGCCAAAACAGATCCCTTATTTGGGAAAATCCACAGATTGCCTGCCGAATTGCTGAAATTGGCTGATCCAACAGACCCTGCTGTCATCTCTCACATCAATTCTACTGAAGGAGTAGATGCTTATCCACCTCACTCTCTCAAACAATGTGAGGCCCCCACGAAACTCAAAAATAAAGCTTCTGAATCCTCTCTATCCAAGCAACCACCCAAAAAGAAGCAACGAAAACTCAAAACGGTACCTCTTTCATTAACTCTTTCTATTCTGAATCCCCCTTTCTTTTCTCTCTGTCAGAAGCCTCATACCTTTGATAAACCCCCCCCCCCCTTCTACTTATCAGAAGTTTCTCACCTCTGATAACCCCCCTTCTACTTATCAGAAGTTTCTCACCCCTGATATCTCTCTTCTGACATCTCTCCTTCTAATGTCCCTCTCTAGACCTCTCGTCTTCATCAGAAGAAACTCACTTCCGAGTTTCCCTTTATCTCTGTCAGAAGATTCCCATTTCACTCATCTCTGGATCATTTTTTTAATCTAACTTCTCTGTCCTCACAGATCATTGATCCCCACATTTTTAAATCTATGAATTTCCTATGTCTCATCTTCTCTTTATGCTCAATTAACAGAAAGTAAAAACAACAACTACTTACTTTATCTAATCTCACAGTTTCAAAGCTATACGAAATTCATATATCTATAATACTGTGCATGCAAATCAATTTTGATTCTCTAAGGTATGTATTACATCTAACATACGAGATTGTTATCTGACTTGCATTCTTTCATGTTAGATGTCTGAACCATCTTCCAAGGATTCCGAGTCAGAACATTTGGAGGAAAGACAGAACTCTCCAGATTCGGAAGACACTCCGGAAAATATCCTATTGGAGGAAAAACAGAACTCACCTCCACGATCCGAAAAGAAATCACCACTCCCCAAAACTAATCCTACAATCGATTTCATTCCAAATCTCACTCAACCTCCTCCTGATGCATCCGAATTTGCTAAATGGAAATTCAAGACCGCAGTTCAAGAACAAGAGGCATTGGTTAAACGTCTCCAACATCAATTCGAGCATAAACAAAAGGAACTTCAAACCTTATTTGTCTTTGGTCCCCCATCCGACAAGGACTTCGACCACGTCAAGTCTGAAAGACAACGGATCAATGCACTCACTGTCCAGCTTGATTCCCTCCTACACTCCTCTCTTGAAAAATTGGTAGACTCCTCTTTCTACCTATTTGATACCACCAAAACTGACTGGTCCAAGATTGCCTCAGCAATCGTCCCTCTTACCTGGGACAGATTTTGTGCCCAAGACCTTCAGAAAAAGACTCAACAGCAGCACACAGTTGAACAACCTACAGAGTCCGACTCCCGAGTCATGATCTCCGACACTCAATCACTCCCAATTAACAACTCACTCTTTGATGTTGATCAAGAGGTCGATAAACCTTCCTCATCCCAAATGCACTTAGTCGATCTCAGCGACACCAACTCCTCCTCCGACAAACTTGCGAAAGACAATCCGATTCAATCCGTCAATTCATTACTCAAAGATGACTCCCTACATCAGAAAGTCGACACCTTGACCATGCTCCTAACTGACTTCAAGTCATCCCAAAATCAGGAGGAATTGATCAAGGAACTAGCAGCAATTAAAGATCGAGTGGCTGCACTAGAAAAGAAAAACTCTGACATTCTTCTACATTGTGACGAGCAAGTAGAAAAGAACATCCATGATGGCCTCGCCACTCTTGATGCTCAAAGGCAATTCGACGCAGCCAACATGATGAAGACTACACAAACTATGCTCACTGAAGTAGAGAAATGTCAACAAGAAGTTCTTGAGCTTCTATCCAACGTACAATCAAAGCTCAAAGATTCCATGGACCATATGTCTATCCAACGTACAATCAAAACTCAAAGATTCCATGGACCATATGTCCCACTATTTGAATGGAGTTTTGGCCGAAAATTTCTCCCTCAGAAAAACAAATACTCTTCTCCTTCAGATGGTTACCCAAACCATGCAGAACATTACTGGCACCATGGCTGGACCTATTGAACAAATCAAACTCTGCACAAAACTGAACATGGACGCCATGGAAGCCCTTCAAACCATGTACGATACGCCACTTCCTGATTGTATCAAGAAGGAAGTGACTATCGTCTCCGACAAACTTGATTCCATTCTGGCCCGCCTGCCTGTGACTCCTTCCGTTCCTACAGGTGCCCCAGGAGGGGGGAAAGGCAGACGATACAGTAGAGATTCCCCAAACGACTGATATGATAATAGACTCTACTGCAGGCCCAAGTGGAACAAAATATCAAGGAGACATTCAGCAAGACGATGCAAATGTTGATAAAGGAGAAACTCAAAAAGACATGAACATTGATGAGGATGAAACTCACAATAAGGAATCAGAAAATGATCATCCCATCAATCCTCCTCCAAAATCTCCTTCCCCAAAATCACCTTCTCAGAAATCCCCTTCTCAGAAATCCCCAAAATCCCCTTCTCAGAAATCCCCGTCTCCGAGTCAGACATCCCCTTCTTAGAAATCTCCTCCTCCGATTTCTCCTCTCCCAAAATCTCCTTCCGATAAAGATCACTCTAATGACGACGAGATCATGGTATACTCGCCGATCAAGATAACTGATCCCCCAGAGGTCAAGGAAAAGAAATCAAAGTTCTTCGACTCTCAAGCTAATGAACATGCTGAAAACTTCAGCACTGAGTCAGAACCTGATCAAGACCAAGCTGATCCAACCGGTCCCAGCAGATCCATTCTTTCAAATATCACCGGTTACCGACCACTAATTGACTTAGATTTCCAACCCCTCTAGTCATACAATCCTCCCCCCACCCCCCAAAACAACTGGGACATACCTCTGACACCCAATGGAGACAAATATCGATACACTCCGAACTTCACCGCAGCATCAGGGCCTGACAAAGAACTTGCTGCTTACTATAGAAATCTGGACTTCTTCAAGAAATGGACCAAACCTCAAGATGATACATGGTCAAATGAAGTCATAACAGCTGTTCGAAGTATCAAGAGAAGAAAGTTTCAAAAGTCTGAATACTTTGAATACGAGCTAATCAGAAACGACGACTACAACAATCCGATTCTGATTACAGAAGTAGATTTCCGAAACATGAATCCAGCCGACATCTTCACAATAACAGTAAAGCTATCTCACAAAGAAAGATAAAATGCTAGAGATGCTTATATCGTAGCAAAAAGATTTTTACATCGTATTGTAGAGGAATTCTCCTACAATGATGCTGAAATGTATAAAATTATCAAAGATCACCCTGAACCACAAATAATTCCCAAACCTGACTTATCTCTGCCAGACAACCGAAACAACTGGAAAAGAGGTACAACCTTCGATCCAGAACTTGGCTTAGTATACAAGAATCCCAAAGAGAAAGGATCTTTTCTTTTTCTTCGTGCTGATCAACTCAGAAGAGTTGCAAATAGTATGTTGAAGGAATACATCAAAGTCGTGGAAAAGTCAAAGTCATCAGAGCCTGAAGCGAAGAAAGAACTACTCACCAGAATGAAGTGGCTGCTGGCAGTCAGAAAATTTTGGGAATATGCTGCAAGACAAGGAGTAATGGATAAACGTTAAAAATGACTCAAACCCCTCGATTGGTCACCGAAGGGGGAATTGTTAGTACTGAGAGTCAGATCGTTGACCAACTCGTAGTTTTATATGTTAGGATTGTATTATCAAACTTCTTATTTTGATGGAATGAACTTACCCTTGCATGAATGTTTTAAGTAATGAACAAAACACTTATATCTTTTGTATGTTGTCAACTTATATCTCAGATAAGTTGTGTTCTGATAGAATGACAATCGTCCGAAATCCAGTCGGACCATCAAAGGAACTCAGAATTAGAAAGTACCTCACCCAGAAGAAAGAGTTCGGAAGGTAACACTCCGAACTAAGTCAAAAGATAAAGACAATCTGATCAAACCAGCCAGGACTCTGAAATCCACTTAGGATTTCAGACTATCAATATCAACATATCTAAGGAAATATTACACTTAAACATTCAACAAAGAAGACTGAAGACTAAAGAACATCAAGAAGATAAGGAAAAGGATAAGCACTTCAACTTATAGGATATGATTAGACTAGATCAGGCGTGACCCACTAGAAGTATGTCTGTTGTACTTTAGAGTATTATTATATTACAGACAAGCCACCCTAGTCTGATATTGTATTTTTATATTAGATTTACCCTTTCTTATCTGACTGAAGAGAGACGTGTTGTCTCCTCTTCAGTCCATAGGTTATTATCCGATATCCGAAGGTCCTCCCTTAGTCTATAAAAGGGAGACCAAGTTCATCTTCAGTCCTCATGGTTTTGAGAGACCTCATGTAACAACTTTACTTATCAATATAATCTCTCATTCCATCAACTCTTACTCTCTCATCTGCATTTCTTACTGTTCTTACATTTCTAACACTCTTTAATTCTAGTCTTTATATTTCCAAGTTATATAACTGATTAACTCCTGTTATTTATTGTTGAGCTATTACGATCTATTCTAAGTATTACTCCTTTATTAATATTCCGCAACCTCATCAAGTCTTCGGACTTGTCCTTCTCAAGTCTCAGGACTTGTCTATCCGAAACTTCCAGTTTCCGATCTTTACTTTCCGCAATCTTCATTTCCGCATTTACTTAGAATATTTGGCGACAACACATTACATATATAGTCATTATGTAAGACATCTATAATATTGGTCATTGTTTGATAGCAAAATCATAAAAATATTTTTTGTGTAAAAAAGCATTACGTAAATGGTTTTGAATATATACGATTAATAAACCCGCCGCAACGTGCAAGCATCACCACTAGTTCATGAGTAAAGTCTAGACTTTACAAAAATTACAAGAAAGGCATTCTGATTCACATAATGACATTTTGGACATTTTGACATTATAGTTGATGTTTAACGTAAAAGTTTATGTTCACATCTTTACCACATATAATATATTGATTCGTGAAGCATGTTTTAGCTGTATTTCTTCAAAAAGAAAAAACAATTACCTTTAAATATCTCTAGAGAAGTTTTAATATTGCTTTATAATGTGTTAATGTGTTATTAGAGCTGGCGATGTAGAGAAGTTTTAATATTGCTTTATAATGTGTAATTAGAGTTGGCGATGTGTTGAAATTTTAACGGAAGTATACAAAGTTTAAGATGTTAGTTATGAAATTAAGATGTAAGAATTGGATAGCTAAGGTAGCATTTGATATGTAGTAATCGAAAAAGAAATGGAATGAAGTATTCCGTCGGAATAAAAGAGATCGTGTTTGGTTGTTCGAATGAATAGAATGAAACATTCCTCATGGAATGCAATTCATATTTTCGGCTGAATTTCATTCCATATGGGATGAGTGTTTTTTTTCATTCCTTCATGGAATGGAATGATATATAATACAATTAAAATACATTTTTCTTATAACATTCAATAAATATTAATTTTTCTAAAAAATTTAAAACTTCATTTAAATAGTTTTTTTTATTTTTAAATAATAAATAATTTATTATCATGTTTATATTTTAAGATTTTATGGTATATTGCTCTCTTCATCTTGTAACTTTTTTTAAAATTATAGATAATTCTTTTTCAACTATTTGTAGAACATATATTATGTATTTTGAATGATATGAAATATGTTTATATGTAACTTATTTAGATATATATATTTTTAACTAACAAAAACTTATTTTATAAAATGACATTCTTTTCTTTATTTATCAAATTTATTTTATTTAGTTTTTTATATATTAATAAAAACACTATGTTTGAATGATTTACTTCATTCTTTTGAGCCAACCAAACATGATAATGGAATGTAATGACCCATTCAATTACCTTGCTCGTTTTATTACGCCGTCCATTTCATTCCTTCGTGATTCCATTTAGTCGTACCAAACATACCCTAAAGTTAATTGACTTACTGAGTAACAGACAGATTAGGAATTTAATAATGCTTATACGTTAAAGTTTGTAAAATCGATGAGTAAATTGTGCATGGCTAAGACTCGAGGGTGTGGCCTCGGTAAGCATTCGACAAGGCCAACGTTGCCTCGATAATTGCCGCATTTCAAGTTGAGTAAGCGGAGCTCGACAATCACCGGAGGTAACAACTTACCGTGTCTCTTTCCTCTGTCTCCTGTTCTCTCTGTGCTTCTCTTCTTTTTGGTGCCCGCCCCCTTTCCTCAGTAAACATAGTGGTAAGGTGGTGGAGGACAAAGGGCTGAGGTGGAGCTTGATGGTCATGACACCACTCTCCCCAACCTAAGTGCCTATCATTATATCTATCCGGATATATATTACTCTTAGACATGTAATACGATATACATGTTGAAGTCGAATCATAGGCACACGATCAAGTGCTCAGGTTTAATTGTTATGTGTGTTCATCCTTTTTTTTCTATCAAAAATGAGATATAAGCTAAACTATATTATTCTATTTTTGCATGTTCTATTGGAAAAAAAATGCTTATAATATATTTTGAAAGTGATATAAGATGACAATGAATGAAAATTTTGTTTATAATTTATCTTGAAAGTGACGTATCACACTACAAGGTTTACAAGTATCAGCAATGTTTACAAGTATCAGCAATGATAAAAATCGTCATTAATGCTTTTTTTAAAACAGTAACAAATTCTATATATATATATATATATATATATATATATATATATATATATATATATATATATATATATATATATATATATATATATATATATATATATATATATATATATATATATATATATATATATATATATATTCTATAGAAAAACAATAAAAACCGCATATATTATACATAAGTACTTAATTAATGAACACTTCGTCCAAAATACAAACAAAATAATATCCAAAACGTAAAATAAAACAAAGTAATAACATTGTTACAAACTAAAAAATACATGAAACATAAAATAAATCAAAAAACTATTTCATGTCGTCATCCTCATTCCCGGAACCCTTGTTATTTCCTCCACCACGTTATGCTGAATAGTGAATACATATGCATCGTTTGTGTCAACATATGTCTATAAGTCGGGTACGCAAACATTTTTGCAAGTTCATCAAACATTAAATAAACCAAAAAAAAACTATTTCATGTCGTCATCCTCATTCCCAGAACCCTTGTTATTTCCTCCACCATGTTGCGCTGAATATTACCTCTTTGTAACTAGCGCTACTATATGTGCTCCCCTCAGTTTGTGTATATCTATTTTTGACAAGTTTCTTTGTTACAGGTTGAACGTCTTAGATGTGCATCTGTGTAGAAAAAGATCTATAGCTTTGTTCTAATTTTCAGCAGTCACACCATCGGGGGGTTGCCCATTGCTCACTCTATATCATCGTACCCTCCCATTCTAAGAAAATTCGTTTTTGCACCCGCTTTCCGGTCTCTAATTCTCTTAGCTAGCACCACATCAACACCACTCAACAACAAAGGATGCTTGTGATCACGCTCAACCTCGTCTATAGTGAATGTTCCTTGGAAATTAAAAAAATAAGTCAAGTAAAAAAAATCAAGAGAGAACATATAAAATATACTTATATAAATCATTTACCCTGAGATGCTATAGAAAAGCATGCGTCTCGAAAAAGGGAACTTTTTTCCAACTTGTTTATCCAAAGCAATGGTCTGTCACATATACATCCCCATCTCACGAACAAATAGATCATGCGGTATACCAGCTAAGGTAAATGTAATCATTATATCAAATGAAAGACTCAAAGGCCCCCATGTTTCTCTAGTCATGTGAGAGGAGAAAGTTTTTTTGGCTTCTGGTTATTCTTCGTGACACAACTGCAATTACAATTAAAAATATCAGTTATGATATTTATAATAAATGAATAAATATAATTAATAAAAGTTATAATAAGACTTACGATCCATCTAATGGCGACTTGGCCCTCCACTGAAGGGAGGTGGTGGACCCTGAACTCCATCCCCACCACGGCCCATGACATTGGCCATAACATATAGCAATAGAATCCAAACTGATATCATCTCCTGGTATTAAAAGAAGTTACAACAAGTGTTTTAATCAGCCTCTTCCTCAAATACTTCAATGTGATAATCAAACCCTTTGTATCATAATTAGTATCATCCTCATCATAATCATTCTTGCTCTTAGACACTTCATTGACGGTAACCGTTGGCTATATCAACTTCGGTATTAGAGTCGCTACCGGTATCATAGATAGGAATGTTTTGAAAGTATTGACTAAAGTCGATTACAATACCATAATTAGATAAAGAGTTGTTGTGAACGACGTCAACATTTTCGGCTAAGGCAATGCCAACATTTGGGATAGAGCCACTTGCACCAAAATAGTATAGTCAAATACTCATACAGATAACGCATCTCAGTAATCTCTTCTAGCTGGCCATAATATTTTTCATTTTTCTCTCCCACCACTAGATACCAGAATTTTGCGTTGTGCGTTGTGCATCATAGCCAAGTATCATAAACCTAATATCGTTGACTATACAAGTAATCTAAGTAGAGGAATTTAGTGTCGCTCCCATTGGAAGAGTCGATAATTCTTCATAAAATTCTGGGGAATTTTGTGTTTTCATCGAATAGAACTTCTCGAAAAAACACTTCGGAATTTTGGTTTTAACATCACTTTAGGGTTGTTGGGATTTGGATTCTCTACGTTGATGAGAAAAATATATAATAAGCAATGTTGCAAATGTCGCTAGGCGTTGCCAGGTCGGCGGACTAGCGAGTATCGAGTAATCGGCTAGGCGGGGAGTACTCGGTAAGCATTGTTTATAACTATATATTTATATATGTACACACACACACACATGTGTGTGTACCTAAAACTATAAATATGTGTTGTTCATGTTGTGTATTATACATTTATACTGTTATATACTATATTAAGAGTCTGTAAAAGAACAAATATGTAATGTTTGTCCTTTATAATACATTTATCTATATATCTTATAATATAGACATATTTCAAAGCACCACATTCATTTGAAACTCCTATGTCTTTTCATATTTCCATTAATTTTCTAAATTTCTATGTCTTTTCATATTTCCCTTGATTTTTTAAATTTCTTTTTAATACTTCTTTTCATATTTCCATTGATTTTCTAAATTTCTTTTAATACTTTAATTTTATTTAATTCATTAGTTTGAATGAAAGTAGTAGAACCATCAAATTGCATAACAAAGCTCGCATTTATATTTATATCTTATAAAAGAAGTAAAAATATATATCTTATAATAGAAGCATATTTCAAAGCATCACATTCATTTGAAACTCCTGTGTCTTTTCATATTTCCATTGATTTTCTAAATTTTCATGTCTTTTCATATTTCCATTGATTTTCTAAATTTCTTTTTAATACTTCTTTTCATATTTCCATTGATTTTCTAAATTTCTTTTAATACTTTAATTTATTTAATTCATTAGTTTGAATGAAAGTAGTAGAACCCTCAAATTGCATAACAAAGCTCACATTTATATTTATATATTATAAAAGAAGTAAAATACTTCCATAATATTAGTTTGAAACTCCCATAACTTTTCATTTTCTTTCTAATAATTATTATAAATTAGTTAATTAGTGTTAAATAAGTACAAGAAAATAATTCTAACCTTTAAATATATAACTTTCAAATTTAGTTAACAATAATAATTAATATAATAAGTTATTTTATAATAAACATATTAAGTGGTATTAAAACTTTCTACACATATAATCTTTTATAAAATTTTAGTAATACTAAGTAATCTTAAAATTAATCAATAGTAATAACTAATAGTAAAATAAATTTATAAATTACACAAAGTTACATCTATTTATTAAGATAATATTAAATTCAGAATTAATAGCATTTAATAAAACCTTTTTGTATTCCTCTCATTTATACATGTTGTTGCTATATAAGTAGATTTTTTCTCATAAAAGCATCCATGTCTTTCAAGTGTTTTTGATTGAAGTATGAAAAGTAAAAGATATGGGAAAGTACATCAAATGTATGTTGATTTTATGTATTCTTGAATTGTTTTTACTTTTTTTCTTGAAATTGTTTTTACATTCTTTGTAAGATTTATGATAGTTTGATGTGTTTTTAATATAGATATTATAATAGTTATTTTGGTACTTTAGTCATCAAAAGTTGTATTATTTAATTTTTCCATAGTATTTGTTATTCGTAAAATTATGATATATAAAATCATAAAATTGCTTTTACAAATTTTTATGATTTTGGAGGGTTTAATGTGGTTTATGAATATAAATATTATTATAGATGTATCGATGCTTTTATGTTATTATTTATTTCATACCTTTTATTTTTTTTAGATTTTGATATGTAAAATCATGAAATTCTTTCTACAAATTATAGTATTAATTTTAATACTATTTGTTATTCATTAGATTATGATATTTAAAATCATAATATATATATATATATATATATATATATATATATATATATATATATATATATATATATATATATATATATATATATATATATATATTAAAAAAAATTATATAATCATTCGACAATCAATAAATAAAGAAAATACAATGTTTTAATTATATTCATTATTGGCAAACAAAAAGTACAAATAAAATTTTGGAAGTTTTAACTAAACAACCGCATGAGGTTAATTTTATGAAAGTAATTCTGAATAAAGAAAAAAAGAATATCACGGTTTATTTTGGATTGAAATGACGTTTGCATAATTTAAAACGCTCCATAAAATCATAAACTAAATGAGACACATGTCCATTGATTTAAAAGTATAAATATTAATAAAACCAATTGGTTAAATAGTTTTTCGTTTTGTTACCCACGTAGATTTTTTATGTAGAAATATTATATAATAATTCGTTTAAATTAACAATTTTTTACTCATTTAAGATAGTTTATTAATCTAATAATAATAGTTTTTACGTATTTTAGTTTATAAATTATTAAATAGAAATATTAATCTAAGTCAACTTCTTAATCTTTAATGTTAATGTATATTCTTTCATAAAAACTCATATTGTTTTACAAATCAAATTAACGTTTTTCTCATCTATTAGGACATGATGTTAAAGAATAGCAATAATAATTATTATAAGTGTCAGTTGAGTAACGTAAATTAACAAAGTCTATTGAGTTTTAATAGTTAATTAACTTCCATATGGAATTTGAGAGGTTTTCACATTAGAATAAATATTTCGATATAATTAACCAACTTTAAATATTGGTGTAAGTGTTTATTAGTCTTAGCAAAATGTATAAGAGTTGTAATATTAAATAAAATAATTCAATACAATTAATCAATTTTTTACTTAGGTTTTTTAATTATGGTTGATATTTTAAATAATCAATATTAAAATATAGTCAAATAAGTAACTTTTAAATTACTTAATTATTACAATAGACAATAGTTAAAAATAATACTAAAATAAAAAATATGCTTAATTTAATTAATACATAAGCCGCTGATAAAGTTCATTAAGTAATATTAGTCAAAATTGATTCAACTGTATTTATCAACTTAATATTATAATTATTATTTTATAGTTAATTTTAGTGACATAATCATTTTTCCACAATATATTTGTTAAAAATTTAACTATATAATTTTAACTTGCGCAGCGCGCGAGTATTTGCCTAGTATTATTATATATGTAGTGTGCGTAAAAGCATAAATAAGTAGTGTGTATTTTTATGAGTGTGTGTAAAGAAACTAGTGTTTGTGCTTTTCAAAAAAAAATATATGCGTAGTATAAATTGTGTGTAAAAGAAAATTGTGTGTTTTTTTAAAAGAAAAAGGTAATGCAATGTGTATGCGGTATTATGTGGGATTATAGAGTGTTAGGTATAAAGAGAAAAGAATCCAAGTTTTCTATGTTATGGTGTATATCCCACATCGCGGGCTGAGGAAACAAATGAAGTTATGTGAGCATTATAAAAAGAACAAACTATCAGCGATAACATATATGAGAAACACGGCCTTTCTTTGGGTCGAGTTGGGTCCGGTATGGGCCGAATTTGGGATTCTTTTAGACCTTATTTGGTTTTAAATTGGACCGAGTTTGCCCGATTTGGGCCGAGTAAATCGGATATTGACCACGGTTGACCGATTTCTAGTTTTTCAGCCGAGTTGGCTAAACTCGCCAAGGTTAAGGACTGAGTCCGAGTACAAGGCCGAGTATTCGGCCGAGTTGGCTGAGTTTTGCAACACTATTATTAAGGAAGGAAAAAATACTTAACATATAATAAAAAGTTAAAGATAGAAACACATACTTCAGATTGTTAGGTTGCAAAGTTATGTTATGATGACATGGAGGCATGGAGGGCTCACCTTTATTCTAGTGGAGAATATTCTCTTAGGCCATGGTGCACCCCTATATATAGTCATATTGTATTTATTTGTGGGGTATGGCCAAGATGTAGTTTCCTGTTAGAGTTGAGTGCTTTAGAATTGATAATTCTTTATTCTTTGTATAGTTGATCAGGTCCTATTTTTTATACTCCTTTATGAATAAACACTTGGCACCGAAACTCATCTATTTGATTACGTTGTTCTTATTCTGCATAACGTTAAACCATGATATTGGACTCCACAAATGGTATAAGAGCTTCACCTTGAAGATCTCATGATTATTTCAAGGGAACGATTCTGTTTAGCAAGAGTTATACATTATCATTAGAGATATGATGTTTAGGTGAGTTTCTCATTCTTTTTGGTTTCGTTTTCAAGATTTTTTTTGAGAAACTTATGCTGCTATTGATTGTTCATCATATTCTGAAGTTCTTCATCATATATTGTTCATAGAATATGATGGTTTGAATTTGATCCGTTTAGTTCATTGAAACTCTAAGTTTGTTAGGATCTGACTGATTTTTTAAGGTTTAGAGCTTATGAAGATGAATGATTTTTTTTTACTCAAAATAATTTTTCAGATCTCCTTATCCTTTTTCACTCTCATTTTCATATATCTCCTTGTTCATATTTTGTTGATTCAAAATGGATTTCATGATGGGAAGCAAATCTGATTTCCTTGTTTGAGTTGTTATTTGTGTTGGAATACGATAACATGAAACAAACGCAGCGGATACTTAAAACAAAATCGTATTCAACCAGGATCACAGAATCATGCACACTTTTGTAACTATAAAATCAAGAGGGTTCAAAAATTATCTTTTAGATCTTAGATCTAATCTTGTTAGGGTGACGAGAGCCCAAAGTAGAACTCCTCTAATGTAATCGCATCCAAGACAACGATCCAGCACTCGTTGATGTAGTATATACCTTTGCTTGAAGTTTTAGCACGTAATACTTAGGGTTTTGAAAGAAATCGGTCGTATACTGAGGGGTGGGAGGAGAGTGACGAAAATTAGGGTTTTGGCAGCTTCTACTCATATCTAGGGTTGTATTTATAGTGCTCCTCATCCTTATCCCCTCCCTTGTGGATAATTTCACTTTAGTCCTTTATCCTTATTAAGTTTCTAATTAATATACATTTACTTTGGTATATTAATAAACTTAACCATTAAGTTTCTAATTAATATACATTTACTTTGGTATATTAATAAACTTAACCCCTCAAGTTTATTTTCGATCTCTTTTAGCTAAATCGTCTCTTGCATGTAACCCAAAAGGACCCTACTACTTATAATAATATTACCAACTTGTTATAACGATGGGCATATAACCAACAATCTCCCACTTGCACTTGTTATAACAACTGTATGGTCTAATATTCTTTAACCTAGTAAGGTGTATGTCATCCTAGATAAGTGTCGTGTTCATCTAATGAAACAGCCCTTAGGCAAGTGATCAAATATTCATTTGTTTTACAAGATATCCATATGAACGTCTGACATGGAATTCTATCAGTCTCAAATATTCAAGATTATGTTTCCCGATAGAGATTCGTGATGACCACAACAAACTGCACTTATTGATTCTATATCAATTCAGTTCGAGTACGGCCGTACATTTGCTGTCAACACCAAATCATCGAGGGGCCCACGGATATCGCTTCTCCTGTTAGGGCAGAAGGAATAAATAAACTTTGACTACACGGATCTCGCCTACCCATCATGTCATATCTGGACATTCCCTGTATGGCTGCCAGTTACGGACAACATTGAAGAAAACCAAGGTATAACAGACTGCGGACTAAGAATCAATGCATCTCCGCTTGAAGAATATAAGATATTACCATCTTAGAATTACTCGTGACATATTCCATGAAGTAATCTCTAAGTACAGGTTACTCCAATACTTAATCCCTATTAAGTACACATGAGAATTAGCGCATCTCTATGCTATGTCCATCTCTATGGACAATTCACTAATTCCTCATGTCAGCGTTGAATCAATACTTACTTCTAAAAGTATGACTGACTGTGGATTGTTTGAATAATAATTAAATTACTCGGGAAGTCAATAAAACATGCAAAATTGGAACACAATGATAAACTAATGAAATGATTGCCTTCATGCATATATTAAGTTCTCCACATAATAATCTTCAAAACAAATAGAGTTTTACATTGCTTAAGTTCCCAACACAAATCAAACTAAATTAAATACACTCAAACCAATTCATTTGCAAATCTAATGCCTATCGACCTAGTATGAGAATCATGCTTGGCCTGAGATAACGGTTTAGTGAATGGATCAACAATATTATCTTCTGATGTAACTCTACTAATCATGATGTCTCCTTCTTCAACGAGCCTTCGAATATAATGGTACTTCCGGTGTGTATACCTTGTGCGCTTGTGAGCTCTGGGTTCTTTCGCCAAGGCGACTGCACCCTCATTGTCATAGAAGATCTCAACCGGACCATCAATGCTATGAACAACACCGAGATCCCTGATGAACTTCTTCATCCACATGGCTTCCTTTGCAGCTTCATTAACTGCAATATACTCAGCCTTCGTTGTCGAATCAACTACTGTTTCTTGCTTGGTACTCTTCCTAGTTACTGCCCCACCATTCAGTAAGAACACGAATCCTGACGGCGAACAGGAGTCGTCTCTGTCGGTTTGGAAGCTAGCATCACTATAACCACTTACAGTGAGTTCTTCCATGCCCCCATAGACCAAAAACACTTCCTTCGTCCTCCGAAGATACTTAAGAATGTTCTTGACTGCGGTCCAATGATTTTCACCAGGATTGGCCTGATAACGACTCGTCATACTCAAGGCACAAGAGACGTCAGGTCTTGTACATAACATGGCATACATGATCGATCCCATTGCTGAAGCATATGGGATTCGACTCATTCTTTCTCGTTCATCACTAGAACTAGGACATTGGTCTCTACTCAATGTCATACCACGTTGCATAGGCACGAATCCTTTCTTGGAATCCTGCATCTTGAATCTTTTCAAGATTTTGTCTATGTATGTACTCTGCTTAAACCAATGAGTCGCCTAGATCTATCTCTATAGATCTTTATACCAAGTATGTATGCCGCTTCTCCCAAGTCTTTCATAGCCAAACAATCCCCTAGCCAAGTTTTAACACTTTGCAACATTGGGACATTGTTTCCTATGAGTAGTATGTCATCAACATACAGCACAAGGAAGACAACACCACTCCCACTAGCTCTAACATATACACATGGCTCATCTTCACTTCTCGAAAATCTAAACTCTTTGATTTTCTCATCGAAGCAGAGATTCCAGCTGCGAGATGCTTGTTTGAGTCCATAAATCGACTTCAAAAGTTTGCATACTCTATTGGGATATTTGGACTGTATAAAACCCTCTGGTTGTGTCATATACACATCCTCTGAAAGTTTTCCGTTAAGGAAAGCGGTTTTTACATCCATTTGCCAAATTTTGTAGTCATAAAATGTTGCGATGGCAAACAATATCCTGATATATTTAATCATTGCCACTGGTGAAAAAGCTTCCTCATAATCAATCCCGTGGGTTTGAGTATAACCCTTTGCCACCAGTCTGGCTTTATATGTGTGTACCTTTCCATCCACGTCTATCTTCTTCTTGAAGACCCATTTACACCCAACTGTTTTAAGGACAGGTGTTTGATCAACCAGGTTCCAAACTTGGTTATCATACATGGATTTCATCTCACTCTCCAAAGCCTCCTTCCATTTGGCAGCATCTGGGCCTGTCATTGCTTCCTGATAGCTGGTAGGTTCATCGTCATCTACCATTGACTCATCACTTTCAGTAATATGTAAACCATAAAACTCAGGTGCATGACGTACTCTATCAGAGTTCCGAACAGGAAGTGGAGGTATGTCAGATTCCTCAATTGTACTTGGCTGAGGCTCAACAGGTTTTTCAACCTCTGATTGAGAGCTAGTGGCAATATCAGGTCCTTTATTGGTTGGTTCTTGAATCTCCTCAATATCAATTTGGCTCCCACTGGCCTCTTGGTGTATCAGTTCCCTCTCTCGGAAGACTGCCTTTCGTGCAACAATCACCTTGTTTTCAGAAGATTTGTAAAACAAATACCCAAAAGAACTAGCAGGATAACCAATAAAGTAACACCTCTCTGATCTGGGTTCTAGTTTATCGATGGCTTCACGACGGACGTAAGCCTCACAACCCCAGACTTTCAAATGTGCTAATGAAGGTTTAGTCATATTCCATATTTCAGAGGGTGTCTTGCTGACCTTCTTAGTTGGTACAAGGTTCAGGACTTTTGTTGCAGTCTCCAAGGCATAGCCCCAGAAACTGATTGGAAGCATAGCACAACTCATCATGGACCGAACCATATCAAGTAATGTTCGGTTCCTCCACTCAGCTACACCATTATGTTGTGGTGTTCCAGGAGGATTCAGTTGTGAAACAATTCCACAGTTCCTTAGATGATCGTAGAATTCTTGACTAAGATATTCTCCACCCCTGTCGGATCGGAGGATCTTAATCCTTTTGCCCCGTTGATTCTCTACTTCGTTCTGAAACCTTTTAAACACCTCGAAGGTCTCAGACTTATGTTTAATCAAATAAACATACCCATATCTACTGAATTCATCAGTAAATGTGACGAAGTACCTTTCTCCATGTCTTGTGGCTGATCCAAACGGTCCACACACATCAATGTGTATGAGGTCCAACAGATCCTTGCCTCTTTCAAAGTTCCCTGTGAATGGCACTTTTGTCATCTTGCCTAATAAACAAGACTCACATACATCATCAGACTTGAGGTCGAATGATTCCAAAATCCCATCCTCTTAGAGTTTGGCGACGCGTTTCTTGTTTATATGGCCAAGTCGACAATGCCATAGACATGATTTATCCAATACACTTTTGGATGTATCTGAATCAACATTTAAGATTAAGCTATTATTTCTTCTAATGCTCACGATAGTTTCATAAATACCATTTGTAGGACATGCTTTAAAGTAAAGACAATCATTTCTGAAAACTAAAATATTTCCATTATCAAAACCAAAATCAAAACTGTCTCGATACAAAGCACTAAAAGAAATAATGTTTCTAGCCATTTCTGGCGAATAGCAACAATCTAAAAAATTAATAGAAAATCCAGTAGAAAGCATGAGCTCGTAATCCCCAATCCTTTTGACAGCAGCCGTGTGTTTGTTGCCCATGATCAGGTCAAGCTCCCCATGCCTCAGCTTCTTACTTCTTCTTTGTCCCTGCACATCAGAGCAAATGTGAGTACCACATCCTGTGTCTAGGACCCATGAATTAGTAGTATAAGTATTATGGGTTCTATCATGTATATACCTGAGGTGCCAGACACTTTGGGCTTGATCTTCTTGATCTCCTCCAGGTATTTAGGGCAGCTTCGCTTCCAGTGTCCCTTTTCTCCGCATTGGAAACATATGGCCTCATCCGGGTTTGGTGTCGGCACTATCATAGAACCACCCTTGCCCTTGTCGCTAGGGTTGGAGTTAGGATTACCAACTTCACCCTTCCCTTTGCCTTTAGGCTTCTTGGATTTCCTTTTCTTGATTGCCCCCTCACTGATTGCCAGTACTGGAGCCGCGGAGCTGGAGTTCTTAGTTTTAGACATATTTACCTCGGCAGTTTTTAGCATGCCGTGTAACTCCATTATGGTCTTTTCCAATCCATTCATGTTAAAATTCAGTGGGAACTAACTGAATGTACTGTTCAGCGAGCGGAGGATGATATCCGTAACCAACTGCTGAGCGATCGGAAATCCAAGTCGCTCCAATCTGTCAACGTACGCTTTCATCTTAAGCACGTGTGCACTGACAGCGGTTCCCTCCTGCTGCTTGCAATCATGTAGGGAGATCATGGTGTCGTATCGTTCCTGTCTAGCCTGCTCTTGGAACATCTCCTTGAACTAGTCGGCCATGTCGAACGCCCCAGCGGTCTCGAAACTCTTTTGGAGTTCCGGAACCATGGTCGCCAACATGAGACAAGCAACCTCATCCTACTGATCTTTATGCTTTTGCCAAGCATCCCTAACAGCTCTAGTTGCATCATCAGCTGGAGCCTCAGGAAGAGTTGTGTCCAGGACCCATACCGAAGGGCGATCTGAAGGGAATGCATCCAGTCCAAGTAGTTGGATCCCGTCAGCTTATCCTTAGAGAGGAGTTGCATTAGTGAGATATTTGTAGCCGAATTCGAATTTGTATTTGCATTTGGATCCATCTATATGAAAAGTAGATTTTAATTATTTTGATTAATCCTTAAAAAATTAATTACCCAAAATAATAATTTTACTTAAGGCTAGAATCCATATTTCACTTCTGGTGGTGAAGAGGTATGTCGTAGTCACCCAAAAAAGTTATTTAGGTAGGCAACACTCTTTTGCCAACTTCAATCTCTATGAAGCTTCTAGATCTTTCGGGATTCATTGAATCTAGTCAATTGCATGTTTAGTCCCATCATGCTCATCCTCTCTCCCGTGACGGGTATGCCGCGGATCACGGGTTTGGATGGTAAATCGACCACGAAGGACCCACATGACACCCCGCCCATGATTCATGAGTTATCGCGAGTATCACATCATTTTGGCCGAGTCTAATCCGTCGCGTTAGCTATAGCACTTCCCACGCCAGAAGGGCCCGATTAAATGTGTGGTTCTTTGTGGGTAGCATGAGATTTACATTTTTATAAAGCGGGATTTTGTTTCGTTTTGTTAAAACATTTTAACCTTTTAATTGGCATAAGGGTCAATTTAAACTTTTAAAACCGGTTTGAAATTGCCAATTTTACTTTTGAAAAATTCTATTAACTTTTAACAATTTTTACTTACTTGTGTATTTTCAATAATACTTTTATCTTGAAACACTGTCCTATCAAACCCTTTCGGTAACTCCACTCAATAAAATGCGACAGACGGTGAGGGTGGTAAGCAGTGAATGCTATTTAAAAACCGACCTCATTAGGAATCAAAAAGACCTCCTTAAACATTCTACACATTTAGAGTAGGTGAGCCTAGTCACGATCTGACCAATGCTTTTATTTTAAGTTATACATATAGATACAATTCTAATATATATATATATATCATTTAAACTTTTAAGTATTAAAAAAAACTGTTTGACTATTAATTCTATTAAACACGCAAGGATGCAGTGTTAATAATTAACTTAAACAATTATCCATTAAATTTTGAAGCATTTTAAACTTTGTGTTTAGCTATTAATCCTATTGAACATGCAAGCATTCAATGTCAATCATTAATTTAAACAATCATACAAAACTAAAATCACCATTTTATACCAAGAAATCTGATTTCAGAAAAAAAAAAATGTCACGACCATCACGACATGGAACACAAGAAAACGCGACGCGGCAATCAACAGAACACGATCATGACAAGAACGACGTCGCGCGGAACACTAGGAAACGCGACGTGGCAAAATCCTAATAATCGTAACTTTAGAAAAACCCGCGACAATATTTCAAGAACCGCGGCGCGGACGTCGAACAGATTAGATAAATCATAAAAAAACGATTTTTTAACAATTTTAATCGAATCAAAACAGTACAAAATCATGATAAAGTGGCTCTGATACCACTGTTGGAATACGATAACATGAAACAAACGCAGCGGAAACTTAAAACAAAATCGTATTCAACCAGGATCACATAATCATGCACACTTTGGTAACTATAAAATCAAGAGGGTTCAAAAATTACCTTTTAGATCTCAGATCTGATCTTGTTAGGATGACGAGAGCCCAAAGTAGAACTCCTCTAATGTAATCGCACCCAAGACAACGATCCAGCACCCGTTGATGTAGTATATACCTTTGCTTAAAGTTTTAGCACGTAATACTTAGGGTTTTGAAAGAAAACGGCCGTATACCGAGGGGTGGAAGGAGAGTGACGAAAATTAGGGTTTTGGCAGCTTCTACAACTCAGATCTAGGGTTGTATTTATAGTGCTCATCATCCTTATCCCCTCCCTTGTGGATAATTTCACTTGACTCCTTTATCCTTATTAAGTTTCTAATTAATATACATTTACTTTGGTATATTAATAAACTTAACCATTAAGTTTCTAATTAATATACCTTTACTTTTTTATATTAATAAACTTAACCCCTCAAGTTTATTTTCGATCTCTTTTAGCTAAATTGTCTCTTGCGTGTAACCCAAAAAGACCCTACTATTTATAATAATATTACCAACTTGTTATAACGATGGGCATATAACCAACAATTTGGATCCATAGTATTGTTTAGCTTTTGGAAAATAAGATTTATACTATGTATATATGATGTGGTATGGGTTTATGTATATTTCTTGGATGTTACCTGCAACTCTTGTAGAAGATGATTCTGAGTTTTGGTTTGATATTATCTTGGTTTCGATCCAAAAATATTAGTGGAGAAGTTCAAGAAGGTGTTTTTGATGGGAAGTTTTATTCAAATACTTAGGGGATATTTGATGCGATGAAGATGTGTGATGTGTGATATTTTCTTATTTTCAAAGTCAGTTGTAATTCATGAAAAATATAGTTGGAAATGAAGAATATTCTCTATTACTCGAAGGAATTTTAGGTTGATTCGAAGAAGGGTATTTGGAAATATTGCCATTTTCTAGTAATAATTTTGTGAGCCAACACAAGAATTATTAAGTCATTTCTAAAGGACTTAATGGGCACTTCAAAAGGTCTTTAAGCTCCCACTTTCTCGGACAACTCTTGCTTGCAAAAAAAACTTCAAGACACCAGTAGATGTAATAACACTTAAACCATTAAGACTACAATTAAGCCCAGAACCGAGAGTAGAAGCTCAAGGTTGGGATTATAGTCTTAAGTGGTTAAGACATGGCAAATCTTCCAAAGATGGTCATCTCTTCAACTTGTTACATTTGGTAAAATGAATAAAACTAGTCTAACTAATTTATTACATCCAAATGAAAAAAATATCTATTTATCTATTACATCTTATGAATAAATAAATATCAATCAAACACAACACAATGATCCTTATGGCTTGTTTATACACAGCATAATCATATGAAATATACAAACAAGCACTTTGTTTTCCTAAGACAACTTTATACAACCAAATGCATGGAAAAATAGTTGCATAAAAATAACAATGATAAACTATGAGTTGCCAAAGAAAATATATTTGATGATTTCTTTGTCAAAAGAAATACCAAGCATATTTTCCAAAATCAAAGGTTATCAAACATGATAATAAATATTTTTAACATGCAAATGAGGCTCTGATACCACTGATGAGTTTTGAAAAGCTAAAAACGATCATCCATTTTAAGCGGCAAATGGAAGCAATTTTAAAATAACTATTATTTTAAGACCATTTTAACAAAACCACCAAGATGATCCAATTACATGAAATAGAAAGATTATTTGACAACTATATGATGTTAAGAAGACAACCTTTGTAGACTTTGATCCCATTTGGTTTTGGGGAGTTGATGGAGATGACAAGAGAACCCAAAGGAGAGTTCCTCTATAATGTATCCACCAACAAGAGTAAAACACAATGGAATGCTAGTTCCCTTTTGTATTTGTGACTTCATAAGCCTTTAAGTGCTTAAGAAAATTAAGCACTAAAGGAGAAGCACTCCTACACCAATTATACTTGCAACTAGCTTCAAAAGAAAAGAAAGAAGGGGGAGGATGAGGAACCGTTAGCTTCAATAGGTAGAAGAGAAAAACTAAACTAGTTTTAGGTCTTACACTCTCTTATACGCCCACGTAAAAGATTTAAGACCCACATCTCCAATAAATGAAAGTGATGACATGAAAGAATCATGAGTTGTGTAAGAGAGAGGTTGACAATAAACCTCCCATCCTTCCTTGTATATTCGACCAACAAGAGAGAAAGAAGAGGGAGAAATAATTTAGTTTCCCAAACTATGCAGTTATCGCGGTCATAAACCTTATAGTGGTCACTTGACGATATTTGATTTAGCAGTGATCGCGTTGGTATAGCGTTTTTTATATTGTTACATTTAGACTATTAGTACGGCGTAGTACGTGGCCCATCATTTACATGTCCTCTCCCCGCTTGTATTCTAATATGAAAATTGTCAAATCTCATCATTATCATCTCTATAATGTTCCCTTTTGCTCCTTGTACGTGGCATATCATCCACATGTCCTCTCCCCGCTTGTTGCACTAACTCTTGAAGCTCATCCACTGTTGGTACCGGTCATTCATCATTGTCATCCACATCTCTTAACAATCTCGACATTTATCGGCGCTAATATCGCCAGCGAGATCACTAACCGATATTTTCATTGTTATCTCAGCCTAACTCCGAGAACAGCTATCTCGGCGTTATACCAACGAGATAGCACGATATTGACTGCCCAGTTCACAAACTAGATGTACTCATGTAACTAGAAAGTTGAGTGGAAACCAAAGTTTATAAAACTTGTACATAACTTATTAAATCATACTATGTGATATAATAACTAGCTTATACTCTCTTGATTTATTATTTTCATAAAATAATAATTATATCCTAATTAAATATAAGAGTTGATTATTTATTAATAATCATATTAATAATAAATATTCAATATGTGCCAACTTGCTTAAGGTGTGACCCTATAGGATCATATTTTATTAGCAAACATCATTCTAAAATGATTCTTGAACATATAGATCCAACAGTTACAACTTACAAAAGAAATCATTGTATTGCCTCTACCATAAATGCTTCTTGTTCGTTATTCCTCATTGTCTTCTCAGACTTCATATTTGCTTCCACAATGGTCAACTTTCTTTCAATGGTGACCAGTGCAACCTCGTTACTTCGCGATTTCAGGTGCAACGATGTTTTCTTATAGTGTCGTTCACACGAAAGTCAACCCACTAGAAGTAGTTGCAGTGTTTATCAGAAGTCTACATAGAATAGGGTTCGTTAGCCAATTTTCGAACAACAACAAATTAGGGTTTTTTCAAATCTTGGGTTTCTGAATAAAAAAAACTCGAGCAACATTTAACCATCCTTAAGCTGATCGAAGCACATATATAAACAATACATCCGTAAAGGTTTCTTACTAGAGATTTGGAGCGTTATTGAATCGTTGAGCTGGGTTCGTGAGACTGAAGGCGGCTTACACCTGCACAGTTGATAGCCACCTTCAAGCTTGTGGTTTTCGAAAGAACATGATCTCGATGACATTGTTGTACTTAAAGTGGTAGTGAAGTTTCGTTTGGCATAAAAACGGAATCAATTCGTGGGGTTTGTTCTCCTCAAACCCTTGCATATATATGAGGTGTACTTGGTACACGTGGCGAGATGGACAAAAGACACCCCTTTGTCAGCTTCCAAATCAGCATTGTTACCAAGTTAACCTAGTCTTTTTTACAAATGGTACTTTTAACAGGTCATTATTCACATTAATGGGAGACTAAAAATAACTACAATGACAATTTAAAATCAAAACTCGTATTTTATAAGGTTTTCATGATATTCTAAAAAATTAAGTTTTAAAGTTTAAAAAAATAAGAGAGTAAAATGAAACAGGTTAAATGTACAAAATATAAAACTAAAAAAATATTTAGTATATATAAGTGATTGTATTATTGGTAAAAAAACAATTCACTCGAATAGTAAAAAACACTTTTTGAGATTGATTGTTAATATTTATTATTTCAAAAAAAAAAAAAATCTATGAGAGATTCTCTTAAAATACTTTAAAAATACCGACCAAATGAGACCAAAACCTGTCATTTATAGGGCAATAGTGACATTAGTTGTTGACCATTAATCTTTAATTCAATTGTGTCGTTAGAAATATGTCGGTTATCTTAGTTATTGATTATTTGATATGAATAGATTTTACATCGACGTTGTATGCTTAATATATTTATAAAATTGAGATGTAGTAGTTTTTATTTGATTGAATTATACACATACTGAATTGATGTGATATTGGTTTGTGACCAAGTCTGAATGGGGTCTCGCATATTATACAAGTATTATTGAGTATGGGTAAAGACTCATCCTTACGTCAAGTTGTTGGATGTTTTTTCTAGGTCTTATAAAACGAGCACGTTTATTTCATTTGGTAAGTCCACTCATTGAAGATAGACAATTAGTCAATTACTAATATACATAATTTATTAAAAAGAAAAGTTGGATGGTGAACGTTAAATAGTAACTAAATATATATGTATTTAATTAAAAAATTAAAAAAATTAATCGGTAAACTTTTAATTTTCTTTCGTTTATAAGGAACATTCCGTTTTTCTTTGTAAATAAATTTTGAGATGTTTTTCCCCTATAGGTTGAATAGGTAAAGTTTTGAATCGATCAACTATAGCATTACAATCCGAAACGAATGAGTATAGTCCATATACTACGTATGTCTAAACACTACAAGGTATGAGGTCATTACCGGCGACAAAAATTGCCGTTAAAGGTTCGGATCGCTGACGTCGCCAATAGCGGCGGCGACAGTATTAGCGGCGACAAAGGCAATAGCCGCGACGGATTGGGAGGGAAAGTTTCCCGCTTCTTTTTTCACCATCGGATCAAACAATTCACGAACGGTTTAGATGATACATCACGTGGATCCCTGATTTAGCAAGAAACACATGTTTTCGTTGTCGCCGGTGTTAAAGGCGTCGCCGGTATTGCTAACATTTCTTGTAGTGAAAACCATTTTTCTTCGATCAAAACTTTTGAAAATATTGTACATCATCTACCATTATATTACATGTATCAGTATATATTTATATGTTTTTAGCCATGTACCATAAACATACATGTAACATCGTTGTATTGTAGCGTGTGCAAGATATACAATATACATAATGCTCAAAACAAATCGTTTTGAACCTAAACTCACTTAAATAATTTCTTCTCATTCAAAATAAATTTGCATTATCTTTTATTGATACATGGGTATAATTTAAAAAAATCAACTCAAAATGAAATACATAAACTAAAAAACTTACATTTATTTCGAACAGTGATATATCTTAGAAAGTTTTTAAATTTTGATTCTATATTCGATTAAGTCTTAATTGTTTTTTAATATTTAATTAAGTCCCAACATTTTATTAAATGTTTACAATTTTATTTATATATAAAAAAATTCATTAAAATCCTTGCATTTTGACCCTTTTAACATTTTAGAGTTGAATTTTTAGTTTTTATTCATTTAAGTCCTTACATTTTGACCCTATACATCATCAGCTGTAAAAATACAAAACCGTCATAACCAAATATTATCCAAAATTGTAAACATTTAATAAAATGTTGGGCTTAATTGAATATAAAAAACAATTAGAGCTTAATTGAATATAGTATCAAAATATAAGGACTTTCCTGAATATATCTCTTTCAAATATTTACAATCTGATTAAATTATTATTACAGCTCCATATCGAATTTTGAATTTGGGACTCAACCTTTGTTCAACCGGTTGATATTTAGGCTACATACAGATATCTATCGACATGTTTAGGATTTTGGGGAGAATTGTGATATTGTAATGTTACAAGTTAATTAATTCTTTAATAATAAAAAATCAGATTTTTTTAATTTTTAAAAAGATTAATTATCATTAAATTAAGTATTTTGGTGTATATATATATATATATATATATATATATATATATATATATATATATATATATATATATATATATATATATATATATATATATATGTGTGTGTGTGTGTGTGTGTGTGTGTGTGTGTGTGTGTGTTTATTAGGTTTTATAAGGATATGCATAATTTGAAGTTTTACAATGATATATGCGTAATTATGAAAGTTTACAATGATATATACAAAATTTTCCTTTATAACAAAGGAAGTATTAGCATATATTAACCGGAAAGAAAGAAAGTTAGATGCTAATTATAAAGGTGCACGTAATAGAGTTGATGATACAATATGTATTGCAAGTTCATAGTTTAAAAATTAAAAAATTAAAAATCCAATACATAGAAATTATAGAATTTTTATTTAGCGGGGATGCTACTATACCCCCTCCACCACTCATTGATGGACACGTCACTTATCGAACACCAACGTCTAATCAACTGCTTGGAAGAGGCTCTTCGTCAACCTCGCTAAAAAAAGTTCATTGAGCTACAAAAAGAGGTTCAAAATGGATCTAAAATAGTCGAATTTTCTTAATGCGATTATTGAAAGAGAATCACTAAAATAAACACTCCATTTTTTCTTGATATACACATCTATCGAAATATCGACAATATCCAATCTCGTGATATTCATAAGCTCTCTAAAAAATTGGGCCCTATACAATTCTCGAAAGAATTGGACCTAACCCGTGATTTACATGTTCCTAGTTTTTAAGTTGACATTACTTCTTTGCATTGTTATTCAAAGTGGTGGTGTACTTGCATTAATTAAAGCAAAGAAAATTGCCCCAAAAATCTTGTTCCTCATTTCCTTAGATTGACCTCCTTGAATTGGTCCCTAACATGAATAAAATTTATAATTTACCCTTCTTCTGGTCGCTTTCACTTTGTTAATTAAGTTTTTCTAAAAGAGAAAAATTAAAAAAAGAAAAAGAAAAAACGATGTTTTCAAGTTTACTGTATTAGGAAAGATTTCACTGTTTATTGTTCCAACTCTTTAATCTCAATATTTAAATAGAAATTGAGATAAAATAATTTACAATATTTTAAAAGGACAAAAATGTCATTCCTATTTAACATTAACCTATATGTTTTTTATTTTCAAATAGGCAATTTACGAAGAAAAAAAACACTATATTTATCATTTTTTCAGGTTTAACCATCAATTTTTTTATTTATTCTAATAAACTATCAATTTTTGGAAAAATATTTCTAACCCCACCATATGACCCGAAGAAGCCGATAGCAATGGCTTTAATGAAACTTTAATAAAAATTATGGTTTTTTTCCGAATCTTAAAATTTAGTAGTTAAACCGAATTTTTGGCAAAATATAATGATTTTTCGCAATTAGTCCTAGATATATTTACACTTGAACTTATATAATTATAAAAAAACACTATTTTTTTTTCTCATGTAACCATCAATTTTTCATTGTTCAAATAGACCACCAATTTTTGAAAAAAATTTAACCCAACCATTATATCCTAAAGAACCAGTAACACTGACTTCGATAAAACTTTTTATCAAAAATTTATGATTTTTTCCGAATCTTTTAAAATTTGGTAGTTAAATTGAATTCTTGACAAAATATAATACTTTTATCCATAATTAACCCCTTCAAATATCTATAAAATAACAGCAAAATTATAAGTTTTTTCCCCTTCATTTACCCTCCAACTCAAAACTATGAGCTTTCCTTACGACTTTATTTTCTTTCAACAAAACCCCCAAAATACAATGTTGGTCATTATTTTATACAACAAAGAAAATATATCAAAAAACAATAGACTTTCAGAATTATGCGGAACACCAATCACAGTAACTAACCTCAAATCACACCAATTGAAAGGACTTACAAGAGTAAAATATATTCTTTTCAATAAAATACCCAAGTACCCCATAGAAAATAATAATAATAAATAGTCACTATATTAAATACAATAAATATACACAAAAACACAAAATATACCCAAATGTTTTGATTAAGTCGACACCTGTCCAGTGTCCAATCATCTTAACCTTTTATAAAAGCTATACGCGGCACCAACAGTTACCACGACTCCAACCACAACAGCCACAGTAACTATTTCATTTTGCTCCCATTTTTTCCATAAAAAATCAATTTTACTGATGGGATTTTTCACCTCTTTTTCATCTCTACAACATGAGAACCCATTGGTACCTTGACAACACCCTCCATCTTCTTCTTTGATGCTACTTGTTTGGTTATTTTTTTCTTTCTCTTCTTTGGTTTCGGGTGTTTGGTTATTATTATTATTTTTTTCAATGATGAGATTGTTTCCATTTGGAAGTGACGATTCGGCCACCCTCTGTGACGGTGATTTCTTCATATGTGGAGCACCCATTTTGCCCCTATAATATATTTAAAGCAGTCAGACAGAACAGAGCAGGACAGGACAAAACAATACAGTACAGACTGTACTGTGTTTGACGTGCATTGGTCTGGGAGTGGGACTGTGACAGGATTGATGTAAATAGGACAAAAACTGTGATTCCTTGTCCCACCCAAAAAAGTGGGACAAAGACTCGCTCTGTACAAAAGACATAAATGCCCTCCTCATCCTTATCATCGAAAATAGTCTTGGAAAGCTAGTCATGTCTAGTTTAGTGTAAGAAAATATAAAGCATTTTACTTTAATTTTTTGTATAACCGCGCATTGTATTTTTAAAAAAGAAATTTTAACTAAGGTGGCATAATGTAAAATTTTTTGGGAAAATCTCATAAAAACCTAACATATTTTCATTCAATTCTTAAAAAAACCACTATATTATTTTTAGTGCATTAAAACCATTATATTTTTCTGAAATATCTAATTTAAGGTTTCAGACCGGTAAATTGTAGACAACCACAGATGTTAGGTAACTAACTGACTCTTAAGTGTTTGATGGTTACAATCTATTAGATTAGACAATTCAGATAATATATGAATTTTAACTCACTAAAAATATAATATAATGGTTTTTTTAATAACTGGATGAAAAAATATGTTGGGGTTTTTTTGAGATCAAAAAACTTAAATTAGACACTTTCAGAAAATATAGGGGTTTTAATGTATCAAAAAATAATATCGTGCTTTTTTTAAAGAATTTGAAGAAAATATGTTGGGTTTTTCTATGATTTGCCCAAAAATTTACCCAATTTAGCATTTATGTACAATTTCCTTTTATAATTCTAGAAAACTCTACCCAATTATAGCATTGTACACTTGATTTCCTTTTATTAGGACAAAATAATGTAGGATGCTATAATTAATAAATATATGAAAGTACATTGCTATTTCTTGCATTTAACCCATTACTAAATGAGCCAAGTTTATATAAAAGTACCTCCCAAATTCTTTCAAAGATTTGACATTTTTATAACAATGAAAAAAAATTGCTTTGTATTTGAATATATTCCTATATTTGTAGTTTTGACTCAATAGATGTAGAATGCTATATTAAACATTATAAAAAGTACATTGTTATTTATTGCATTTAAATTACTAAATGAGTAAAAAAAGTACCTCCAAATTTTTTGAATAATTTGACCTTTTCCAATATGATCATCAAGCAATTCCGCCACATCATTTGGACTAACATAACCATACCTGTAATTAACACAAAAAAAACACCACAATTTAATAAAAACAAATAAAACCTTTTTCAACAAATGTTAAATATTAATATATTATATATTATCTTACCAATGACCACAAACTTTGTTGTCTTGAACACTATAAATTATCAAGTTTCCAGCATACTTGTGACCACCAACATGTGAACAAGCACTAACACTCACATTCTTTAATCCCCTTAATTCAACTTCCTCTTTAAACTTCTTGATTAAAATGGGCCCACAAAAACCGCACCTTTTATCTCGATTACTATGAGCACACACAAATATGTGTGAACCTGTCATCTTTTCTTGAATTCCTGTTGACCATTGTTTTCTATTCACAATAACTTCATCCACAAAACTATTAATATCCGGTTCTTTCAATCCCCTTCAATCAAGAAAAAATCAGTGAGTAAAAGTAAACTACTAAATAGTTTTTACAATTACAAACATTGAGAATATTATAGATTTTTTTTTAGAACGGCAAATCTATCTTACTCCTAAATTACTCCTGGTTATGTTAGTGTCAGGGTTTGAACCCTGGACCTCCATGTTAGTAACACTCCTTGAAAGGTTGGAGAAAATGTAAGAAGCTACAAAGTATAAAGACATTATAGATTATGAGAATAAAATGTAAGAAGCTACAAAGTATAAAGACATGCTTTTTTCTGTTTTGAAAGGTTGGAGAAAATGTTTTTTAGTGTTTGTTTTTATGTCATGTTACTTTACAGTTTGGGGCAAATTTGGTAATTGGATATGGTATCTAGTCTTTCATGGTTGTTTCATATATTCCATCTGTCCCACAAAAAGGGGATAGTTTCCTTTTGGGATATTTCATATAACAGA
Organism: Cichorium intybus; assembly: GCA_023525715.1. Classification (NCBI taxonomy): domain Eukaryota; kingdom Viridiplantae; phylum Streptophyta; class Magnoliopsida; order Asterales; family Asteraceae; genus Cichorium; species Cichorium intybus. Next base: position 52,261,065 of record CM042016.1, on the reverse strand, counting down.
TTTAAAAGTTTCTATTTGTTTTGTTTAATCAATTTGACAAACAGTTGAGTACTTTTTTCAGAGACTACAACATAGCAACACAATTATGATTGTTGTTTATTGTTTATAGGTCTAATAGTACCATTTAATGACTAGTTCACAGCAAAAGAGATCTGTTTCATTGGCTTCTATAGTACTCCAAGTTCAAGAGCTGATTTAAAAGAATCGGGAATAAGGAAATTATAACATGATTAAGTGGAATATTTGAAATTAGATTAATAGAGCTAAACAGTTTCATGTTGAAATGATCACTAATCAACATATACAGGAACAACAAAATAGATAAAAGCTTGTAGAATAAAATCTCAACAGGTAATTCTTATTAACAGCCAAAGACAATAGAAACAATAAGGAATTGATGAAACTTTTTATGCTGAATTCTATTTCAGATGTACATAACGATAAAAGCAACAGGCATAGATTGAATATAAACCTAGATCACCAGTTCTTCACCAAAAACTTACAACTATTTGATTCTAAAATCACTCAAAACAATATGAAGTTACTAACCAAACGAATCTCAAACTCAGGAAAACATTACCTGTACTTGACCATTTCAGGAAATAGCAATACATCTCCATCTGATAACTCTGTACCTTCACGGCCCTCGCATATAGTCAACAAAGTCTATAAAATCCAGATCAGAAACGCATCAAACATTTACACTTTGCAATCATCGCATCGGAATAAAACTTAACGAAATTTAAATATAAACGGAAGAGTAACCTTCACAGGAATGTCGTTCTTACGAGCTTTGAGAGCTGCAGCTAGAAGCTTAGGGAACGGATGGTTGTCGGATGATTCAACTCGAGAAGGCCACGCCTCGTGAGTTTTATAGCAGAGGATAACATGACGGTCGTAAGAGATAGCGGTTCCGGCGAGCTTCTCTGTGTGCATCTCCTGCCGTAAGAATCCGAACTTGACATTGTCGTCAACCACCGGAGGTTCTGTAGTACCATTCTCCGATATGGCGGCCATGCCGGCGGAGTGAAAATGTGAGGAGGCAGAGAGATAGGAGATAGCAAAGTGTACGGCGGGAAAGTGGCTACGATTTGTTGTTATACTGAGTCGCATTTGCGGTTGAATAATTATACATCAGTTTATCGATTAGTACCGGCGGTGGTAGGTCATGGACTCTCTTTCCCCACCTTGTGTTTTTGGATGTTGAAGAACGATGTTGTGGGAACCACGCGCTAGTGTTTTTTTGGATAGAGTGAGGATTGTTTTTGAAACTTTATATTGTACCTAAATTCACAAAATAGTGAATTTTAGACGAATTTTTTGTTGAGTTTAATTTTTATGGCAATTTTTTCTAGGTTATGTATATATTGTTAAGCTGTTTTTTTGGTATGTATGGGTTAATTAATTTTGTGAAATTAGTATAATTTAGCATCCAGTGAAATTATCGTAGATTAAAAACTAGTTTATAAGTTATGATTTTTTATAAGTTACTTTCAATTAGTATTGAAAAACTCGTTTATAAGCTAAAAGTTAGTTTTCGGTTAACGTATCATTTTCTGTATATTAAATAATTTACTGAGACATGTTATAGTTACCTACCTAATGCTTTACATAGGACTTCAGAACTTTGTTGTTGAAAGGCTTTTTCCATGAAATTAAAGTTTTCTTAACAAATGTTGTAACAGGGTCGCCAAAAAGGCAAGCAAGACAGATATCTACTTATGGAATAAGAAGATTCTATTGCATCTAAGGATGTTAACGGGGTTAAACAGGATAGGGTAGCTTCCCTTGCCCCCGCCTCCGCCCTTGTTTCCCTGCTCTCGATTTTTAGGCTAAAAAATTCATTTTAGGAATAAGAAACTCAATTTTTGATTAAAAATATGTTTATTTTGTTTATATATACCCCCCCCCCCCCGTACGGGTTTGGGGTCCTACGGAAACGGGGCCTCACGAGGGGTTTTGACATTCCAGGCTGCGTCTAGGCAAAAGACATTGAAGATTGTTTAGATTATAAGTTCATATATACTAATAGGTTGAATATGAACATATATTGCCTTTGCTTTGATATAATACATGAAAATGAATCTAAATCCAAACATCATTCAATGTTATGGTCTGTAACATACTGTAATAGAGTTTGCCTAGAAATCATGAAATATGTCGGTGAACTCCCTAAGCTTTGCTCAAAAATTGCAACTTAAACAAATCACAATGTCGACCAAATTATAAATCATCGAAATCAACATGTTGATGCACATAATTACTTGAACACTGTTTTAAATTTCATTTTTTAGTATCTCATATATCAGAACTAAAACTAAACATAGTAAGGTTTGTACACCAAATGACCTGATCCAATTTTTGGCGTTTGAGATTTCGCGAAAAGCAAAACTAAAACTCAATCAGTCAGGTTTAAAAAGATTAACAAATGTTTTGAAAATCAGACTGACCCTTGAACTGGTCAATGGCCATGTTATCGGGTTGATGGTTCAACCGGTTGGACCGTTCGAAAAAACCGGATGGCATCATTATATTTAGATTTAAATTTATGATAACCGTTTTGTAATATTCATATAGTTTTTGTACAAAAGGAATCATCTTTATATGAAATAAATTTCAAACAAGTATAAATACATATTAATTTAATTGACCAACCCAAATCCGTTTAACTTACTAAATTAATTTAAATAATAATGTTAGTTTTGTCGATATTTTAAACAAAGAATAGTTTACCCATTAGGCTGCATATTTAAGCATGAAACTTGGGATGGGATGAAAGTGTTTTTTTGTGAACTTTGAATGAAATAAATATGTGAAAACTGTGTAGCAACGAAAAATAAAGAAAAATATTGCATATTAAAAGATTGAAATGGGGTTTGTTTGAATCAAGTCCCCCTCCCCCCCAACTTGAGAATGGGTTTGCTTCTGGTTTCGTCTAGTTTAGTAAAAAAATTGGATTTTTTAGGTTTGTACCGATTTTATAGTTGTTGAATTGGTTTGGTTGAACCTGGTTTTTTAGATAACCGGTCGGTTTTAACTAGTTTGTTAGCAAACGGTCTTTTGCCACTTAAAAACCGGTAATTACATCGGTTCCTTGTTGAACTGACCGCTCTGGTCCGGTTTTCAAAACAGTACTTTTAACCCTTCAAATATTCAACCTACTTTGGAAATATTCAACCTACTTTGGAAATTCCCAAAATCTGTAATTACGGAAATGTAATATCATCTCGTGAGATTTTGAGAATAATTTCTATTAAATTCCGACCACTAATTTTTTCACTCATATGACTTGTCCTCTCAATCCCTACCCTTTTTTGAGTTTCAATATAAATATAAACCTAAACTAAAAAACTAACCTAAGGTACATGTATTGATGTAACATACGCACAACGACTATGTATCTAGTGTTGCAGAACTTGCTATTCGGTACTCGTTCGGCCGACTGAGGAGTACCGAATATTCGGATTACTTTTGAAGTATTTAGATTGGATAAATTATATAGAATTATTTTATGAAATTATATATATGTCAAAAATCATAAATTGATTGAATTTCATAACAAACTTAGTTGATATATCAATAAAAGATACAAGTAAAGTATTAAACAATTAAAAAAATTAATACTCAATCTTTATTCTTAGAGTAATCATTTAACATTGATCTTTTTTCGTTTTTTCTATCAAATTTATAATAAATTTAACAAAATTAAAATTTAACATGGTTTAATAAATAAATAAATATATGATATATGTTATAAATTAATTAACAATTATAGTTATTTATTTTTTCTAAAAGAAATCAAAATTACGGATTTTGACCAATTTGACCGAGTTACTCCGAGTTGGACCAAGTTTGGCGCGAATAGCACCGAATTTGACCCGGGTTGAACCAAGTTTGACCGATTTCCGAGTTGTTTGGCCAAGTTGGCCTAACTCCCCTCAGTAAGAGACTAAGTCTGAGTACTCGGGTAATCATGGTTGTAAGTCGTAACATATATGAAAATATCAAAACATAACGATAAGAAGATATCTCACAATTAATTTTTTTAGGGATGAAAAGGTCATTTACTTGTATCTAGCTAACAAAACATAAGAATATATTGTATATGACTTTCTATATACATGCTATAAAAATTAGTAAAGGTCTCTTGCGAAATATGACGTGCATGTACTTACAGAGTTACATTAATATACAACACATGATCGACAACGAAAAATCCTTTATAAATTATTATTGGATAAATAGGGTACTCGTGATGTGGTATCTATTTTGTCTTGGTTTCAATATTTTGTGGACGAGATATGGTTTTGTTGTATATCTTGCTATATTTGTCATGACTCGTGATCCATGTTATCGCTTCAATAATTAAAGTTGAATCTCACTTTCTCATATAGCATATGGTAATAGGCTAAAAAATGTGTAAACGATGGATTTAATTGTAAATTCTTTTAGGGTGGAAGTTATATGTTACGCATATTGAAATTCTTAAAAAAGTCTAAAATTAAAAATGGAGGTGGTGAAAACCAAATTTGTCAAGATGATCTTACCCAAGATTGTTTTATGATGTGTAAGATCATGATTATAAGATCGGGATCGATATTGAAACATAAACGAACTGTGTTTTAAGGCCATACTTTGTGCAACACTCACAATAACCTAACGTTGATTAAAACTTAACTTCATTTGTATCTTCCATGAAAAGGTTACAAAAGTTAGAAGCTTTCTTTATATAAGATTACTCAGGCAACTCCTTTTAAAAAAGGACACTCGAATTCCCCTGTCAAGTAGACCGGTCTAACAATCTAAAACAAAATTTAAGCTATTTTAAGCTTCTAGATCAAGTTCAAACCAATCCTAACTTCATTCCTTTCAATTCTACTGATTTAGTATCATAATATAACATTCAAGTGCATGCTTTGAACATTTAATAACACCCTAAATTCATCGTCAAACTAACGAATCACAAGCTAAAAAAAGATTAGAAGGCTTAGATTCCACATTACTCAAAATGAGGCCATAAGCTACATTATTAGTGTTTAATCATCCATAAATACAAATAGATTCCTGAATAATGATTTTATTTGACAAGTTCAAACTAGATTAATGTAATAGATTGATAATCCAACTAATCAAATCCATTCAAATGCAAACCTAGTTTCAAAACCATCAAATAAACTCACGATCTCCATATTAGCTTGAAATTACTCCAATGTCAAATTAGAAGTTGACAGTCTCTTGTTTTAGATTAGCTAACATCATTTGAGATTGGAGAACTCAATTCTAATATGGATTAACAATGATTTCGTGATCTCAAGTTTACAATCAACATTTCACCAATCTAGGGTTCATAAGCTTCCAAAGCAAGATGTGGAGTTGAAATCAAGCCGCATTAAAGGATTTTTATGATAGTTTAGTGAACCATTGACAAAATATAATATAGAAACTCAATTTAACTCTTAATTTACATAACATTTTTGGTTTGGAAGACAAATCTAAACCCCAGGTTACTAGAATGAAGAGGATGATTAATGGTTATTTACACTTTGAGCTTTGTATGAAGATTCCAACACTAATCTTCCAAGAAGACTTCAAGTTAACTCTAAAATCCTCTCAAGCTCAAATATATTTTCTCTAACACACACACACACACACACACACACACACACACACACACACATATATATATATATATATATATATATATATATATATATATATATATATATATATATATATATATATATATATATATATATATATATATATATATATATATATATATATATATATATATACATACTCTCTTTCTCTTTCTCTTTCTCCGCTCTTCAAATCATCCAAATGAAGAAATAAGGAAAGAAATTAGGGCTTATGTTCTAAAATTTGATACGGTAAGATCAACAATTCTCCACCAAAAAACCTTACAGCTTTTTCATGCTAAAATCACTCAAAACAATATGAATTTAATAAAGACAGAGTAACCAAAAGAATCTAAAACCTATGAAAAAAATATACATATATAAGCACACACATATGTGTGTTACTAACTGAACTAAAACCATGGGGTATTAGTAAACTATATGTACTTGATAATCTTAGCAAATAATAGTACATCTACATCTGATAACTTGTACCTTTATGAACCTTACATATCTTCAATAAAGTCTATAATATCAAAAATGCCACGCCTCATGAGTTTTATAGTAGAGGATAACATGTTGGTCGTAAGTGATAGCGGTTCCAGAGAGTTTGTTCATGTACATCTCCAGCCATAAAAGTCTGAACTTGACATTGTCGTTAACCACCGAAGGTTTTATAATACCATTCTCGGATATGGTAGCCATGTTCTTAGAGTGAAAATGAGAGGATGTGGAGAGAAAGGAGATAACAAAGTGTACGACGCGAAAATGGTTTTGATTTGTTGTTAGGCCTTCTCCAATGCATTAAACTCTACAAGAGTTTAATGGAATAATATGCAGGAGAGAGAAAGAACCAAAACTGATTTTTACTCTATAAATCCATTGAATCCTCTTGATATTGAACTCTACACTCTCTCTCTTCTATATTATATTAAAATGAATTCCATTAAACTTTCATTAAACTCCATGGTCTTATATTGGCTTTCATTTGAGATTTAATGCCGTTCTAAAAAAAAATTTGAGATTTAATAATAGTACATCAGTTATCGATTAGTACAAACGATGCTAGGTCATGGACTCTCTTACCTACTTTTTTTTGGAACCACGTGCTTGCTAGTGGTTCTTTTGGGAAGAGTGAAAATTGTTTTCTAAATTAGGAGTTATACTCGTCGGAATCCTAAAATAAATAAATAAAAAGACAACAATATATTTATATATATATATATATTTTTAATTCCCGTAATTTTTGATACTCCATGTTACGTTTTTTTTAGGGTTGTTTTTTTGTTGTCAATGTTATTTGCCCACGGGTTATTTTAGATCCGATATTTTTTTCCCGGGTAACTTTCCTCTTTCGGGTCTTCACGTCTTCTTAGTCCAGACTCTTCTCCACCGCTTTAGCTTCATTCTCTCTCCAAATCCCACCGCTTCACGCGAGAACGGCAAAACCAATAGAGGGTGCGACATCGCTGCAAAATTTTCGTCGGTTTTCACTTCTTCGTCGGCGGTGGCCCAACTTCTTCGTCGGTGGGTTGAGCGAGCTTGCATGCGATCGATTTTCGTTTCCTTAGGAAAATCCGTGAACGAAATCGGGGAATTGATGTTCCTGCTCTTCATCGTCTTCGTTTTACCACCCGAGTTCCCTGTATTAGGGCTTCGCGACCGACTCCCCTTTCTCCTCCTTCATCGATTTATATGGAGGGCTTCAACCCCGCAAGTGACCGTCGTCTCCACGCCATCACCGCCTTATGTTTCTGCTGAAAAGTATATAAGAGCCGGAAAATTGTAAAGCGGAAGGGAAGTCGTCTTCGTTCGTTTTCATTGCTACTCTTGTCGTTCGAATGAAGAGCGGAAAAGGAAACCCAAAAAGGTCGGACAGGGGAACACAAAAAACGAAACACGCCGATGGTCAACACGCCTTACCGATACATCACAACTAATTCCATCTTTTTTTTCTTTGGGCGACGGCGGAAGATGGAAGGTTTCCTTACGAAAGCGGCGGAACCAGGTATGCACCTCCCTTATATCCCTGCTTTCTCATTTCGAAAAAAACGCTAAAACCCTTTGACAGTTTGGAACTTTTGACAGTAATGATTCACGAAGCCGCTGCCGGTTCATTCGATTGGTACCGGCGTTACCATGCTCTTCGTCCTTTTGTTCGAAAATACATTCCAATCTCTTCTCGCGTCCTTATGGTTGGTTGCCGCAATGCCGGTATGCTATTTCATCCTCGATCAGCTCTCTCTCTCAGTTCAATTTCTATTAGATGCAGGGGATTTATGCAGTAATTTTTGGGAATTTGAAGGTATTCAATCGAAAAAAACTATTGTTAATGTCCTTTACATGTTACATAGTAGTATTAATTAGATACATAGGAAGATGTGCTCGATTATCGTCTGAAACTATTTTGCTGTCTCATAGCAAAAATTCTGAGTAAATTTGATTTTCTGTAATTGGGAATTCGATTTCTGTTTAGGCTGTGGGGTATGCCGCACGCGGCCCCCCACGCGTCCTCCACCTCAGCAGGAAAGACGCGGCAAACACCGCCCCCCCCCCCCCCCCCCGCGTCCTCGACGTGCTGCGTCCCCAGGTCGTCGTGCTTTGAACGCATGAAGACGGACGAATTTGAAAATATATATACGTTGGTCGACCGTTGGGATGTAAAAAAAAAAATTTAATTTTTTTTACATATTATAAATACATACCCACACATCTTATATTTTACACACACATTATATTTTACACACATACAAACACACATTTTGTTCTCACATATGGATTTTCATTCGGATTCTGAAGACTCGGGTGATGATTTGGTATTCACGGCAATGATGGAAGTCGCGACTATTTACGTGAACCGAGCAGAAACTCCGGAAAAAAGGCGGCGATTAGCGGCGAAAAATAGAAACCGCGAAGAAGGACACGAAAAATTTATTCGCGACTATTTTACCGAAGATTGCGTGTATGACGACAAGGATTTCAAAAGCCGGTTTCGTTTGACCCGATCGATGTTTCTACGGATCGTGCACGATTTGGAAGCCAACTACGAACTTTTCCAATTGCGATACGACGGACGAGGCAAAAGGGGTTTTACGCCACACCAAAAATGTGGAGCGGCTCTTCGTCTTTTGGGTTATGGATACACTTTTGACGCCGTGGAAGAATATTTGCGGATGTCGGCAAAAACCGCTCGGCAAAGTATGTATGCTTTTTGTAAATATATTTATGAGTTATACGGTCCTATTTATTTGAGAAAACCTACACGAAACGATGTTGAAGAACTATATGCGGCACATCATCAGTCACATGGTCTACCGGGTATGCTCGGGAGCATAGATTGTACACATTGGGATTGGGCAAATTATCCAAACGCGTGGAAAGGACAATACACCGGGGGTCATCACGGCACACCTTCCCTAATATTAGAAGCGGTGGCGTCACAAGATTTATGGATTTGGCATGCGTACTTCGGGGTTCCGGGGGCGAACAACGACCTAAACGTTCTAGATTCATCGCCGATATTCAACGATATCCTACTAGGCAAATCGGCCGACGTTCCGTTTAAAGTGAACGACTCCGAATACCCACGTGGGTATTTACTCACCGACGGTATATATCCAAATTATTCCACATTTGTAAAAGCGTACCAACACCCGATTGACGAAAAACGGGTATTATTCACGCAACGTCAAGAGTCCGCACGGAAAGATGTGGAACGTGCATTCGGTGTCCTAAAAAAGAGATGGACTATAGTGCAAAACCCGTCACGAGCATGGCACCTCGACAACATACGCAAAGTAATGTACGGTGTTATCATATTACACAATATGATAATTGAAGAAAAAGGTCGGAATATTTTCATCTATCAACCTCATCATATGACACAGGAGCCGACACAATTTGTTCCCAGTAGCGAGGCATACTTTACTCGTGTACTAGAAATACACAATGCGGAAATGAATGCCAATCTCCGACACGATTTGACGGAGTACGTGTACGCGACTCGCAACGACGAAACCGACGAAGACGACGACTAGGAAATGTTTTTTATCTTCAATTAATTTAGGAGATGTTTAATTTTTTTTTATGTCTTTTTTAATTTAATGTAATGTTTTTTTATTTTAATATTATGGTTTTAATTAATATAATGTTTTTATTTAAATTAAATTTAATGTTTGGTCTTAATTAAAAAAATGGAAAATAAAAATGTGATGTGGAAATTAAAATGGTAGTCATGGGAGTCTTGCACACCCCTAGTGGAAGTCTTGGAAGTCTTTGTGACGTGGCGATGACGTGGCGGGAGTCTTGGGTTGTCATGGGTGTCTTGCACACCCTTCAGCCTTAGAAGCGAAACTATTTGGGCCTTTACATGGTTGAGTTAATACTGAATTAACTTCTTTCCCTCCCTAAAAATGACAAAGAACAGGGTATATTGTATACTGTATACCTGTAATTATATAGAAAAGAATGTAATTTCTGATGTATAATTGAGCAACAAACACATGCTCAATATGCCACTGACTCAATATGCCACTGACTGGCATATTTACATTAATTACACTCAAATGGAAGTAGTTAATTGGAATTAATAACAAAAACCTTGATTGATTTGTTTATTCCATGTTGTTTTTGTTAATATAATTGTAATTTGTTTGTAGTTATGTCTGAGGACATGGTAAAAGACGGGTATGAAAACATCATGAATGTTGACATTTCATGTGTGGCTATTGAAACGATGTGAAGGAAATACAAGCATATTCCTCAATTGAAATGTATACTCTTTTTTCTATTTTTGACCTTTTTTGTGGTGAATTTATACTTATTATTACTTATTGTATATAAAGATTTGCATATGTATATGTACACGTACACGTACACGTACACGTACACGTACACGTACACGTACACGTACATGTATATGTCTAATATATATATATGTGTGTGTGTGTGTGTGTGAAATACATCAGTATCAACATCGGCTATACAAGTTCATATCAAAAGACCATGTACACAAGTATACAAAAGATGATGTCTAATGATCAAGCCGAGTATACGAAAAATCAACAAAACACAAAAGCTACATATTAACTAGACTCTCGCGCCTCTTGCACCGCCTTACCTTTAGAGTTACTGGTCATGTGACATTCACCAAACAAAACACCATAAGCTACAACTTAGTGAGTAATATAATTAACAACATAACGTGTAAAAAACTAGAAATATACAAATAACGACAAAATGGATCACCATAGATAATAAAAATCAAAATTGAGATGTTTCACCAATCTTAAGATTTAATTATCCAATGTGAGGGCTTTACATCAACCCTTAATGATAACACTGGTAAGAATATAGACTTTTCACCAGTCTTAAGACTTTTCATCAGTCTCATGAAAACACCAAGTAAAAACGGGATTTTTCACCAACCCCGTTGTAATTTACCAATGCGGAGTTTGGCTTCATACTAGACTTATTACCTAGGGACTTTTCACCAATCCCTTGGTTTTGGCACTAATTATAAATTATGTTATTTTTCATCAATCTGATTATTAGTTTAATTCACCATTTGTTTTCATGTAAATATAACAACACTTGAAATTCCTGATTAAGTATTGATTCCTTGACACCAAGTTCATGCACCAAAATTATTAAGTTACTCGCCTCGATTAGCATGCTAGTAAGAAGTCCTAACCAAATGTGTGTTGTCCCTTTTCTGCAACTCCAACTACTACCAAACACCATGACATAAATAGATTTTAAATACCGAAATCAGCACCAAATCCTATTAACAACGAATGTTCAAAATTGTCCACGACCATAGCACCATGACGTGACGATCTATGGCTTTGGTGTCGTTATCGAAGAGCATCCTGATCGTCAGGTTATTTTGACCTTAAATCTCCCAAATTCACCAATATTTCAGTTTACACCACTTGTATACTATTAGAACTATTCATCTCACTTAACCATATGCAATGCCCCGTTTCCGTTTAATTATTTATTTACATATTTATTTATCTTAAATTTTATCCTCTACCCTTCAATAGTTGACCACTTGTATACTCAGTAGGCTGTCCAAGCCCAACACTTGTATTTTGACATATATTCATGTTAGATGATATGGAGAAGGAATCTTGAAATGGAAAGGATATCTAGAAAACATTTTGTGTTGTAATAATATTAACTTTACTTAACATGCTATGTATTGGTTGTAACCACTCGATTAAACTTAAATTGTTTTGGACATTCAGACTTATTTTCCACAACATTAACACTCACTACTAGAAAAAAGGCTTTTCCTGACAAAAAAAATGTCTTTTGTAAATGGCCATAGATGACAGGAAAAAATGTCTGTCATTGAAAGCCTCACCATAAATGAAAGATGATAGATATTTGTATGTAGAAAATTTATGACAGTCATTTATGACAGACAATTACGACATACAATGCCTGTCGTAGATGGCTATACATGACATACAAAGTTTGTCATTGAAAGCCCGCCATAAATGAAAGATGACAGACATTTACTAATATTTAAATTAATTCACATTTAATATCTCACAATACAAAATAAAATATCATACGCAAAAAGACAATCTATTACACAAAATATAGCATCTCAAATACAAAGATTCATGTCAATGGTAAATAAATGTAAATATATTGCTATTATGTGTTACATATTCCTATTATCCATAAAGAATGTAAGTACATTGTTATAATGGATAAGAGATGCAATTATATTTTTATATTTGACATTATACTGTTGAGGTGACCTTATGCTTGGCTCTCACTTGGATCAAAATATTGAAAAATAGCACATGGTTTGGTTCTCCATTTTGAACAAAATGAAACTTCATTAGCTTTAAAACAAAAATAGTCACTTTTACAAGATCTGTTGGATCTATATGCTCAAGAATCATTATGAAATGATATTACTAGTAATATATGATCCTATAGAGTTATACCTTTATCAAGTTAGTACTTATTGAATATTTACTAAGTATTTGATAATTAATAAGTAAATTCAACTCTTGTATTTAATTAGAGAATAATTATTATTTTGTGCAAATAATAGTTATAAGGAGTTAAACAAATAATTATATCATATGGTATGATATATTAAGTCATTTATAAAGTTTTGGACACTTTGAGTTATATTAAGATGTAACTAGACTTAGTTAGTTTCTAAAGGAAGAGTGTTGGATATTCTTCTCCCTTTTGGCACTCCATATGGCCGTCCACTTTATGGTTGGGTGGAGGTTGCTTGTCAACCTTCACCTCACACACCCATACCCTTAAAAGATCATATCTTTTGCACTTAATGAAGGTATGGGTCATGATACACACTTGTGAGTATAAAAGGAAGTGTTAAACAAATATTGCAAGAACATTTTTACTCCTCCCCATCTAAAAGTTTCAGCGAACATACTCTCTCCCTTTTTTTTTCTTTTCAGCAAGATTTATTTCAAGTTTTGAGAGTTTAGAAACACTTCTCCTTTAGTGCTTAATTTGTTAAGTACTTAAAGGCTTAAGAAGTTCTTTATACAAGAAGAAATTAGTATTCCAAGTGCCTTTACCTTGGTGGTGGATACTTGTAAATCAAGTTTCTTGATTTTTTCCATCTACTTCAACACCCCAATACCAAGAGGATTTAAAGGCTTCAACGGTTATCTCTTTAAAACTTCATATGTATGTTTTAATATTATTCTTACAAATGTAAATGGATCATTGATGGTTTTGTTTAAAATAGTTTAAAATAAACTAGTTATTTTAAATAAGGTTTCCATTGCCGTTTTAATGCAAAACGCTCTATTTTAATTATCAAAACTCATAAATACCACACTAGTAAAAAAAATTCAGTATTAGCACAAATTAAAAAATCTACTTACAATTCCAAGACTAAGCTCCATTTTTCTTGGGCCTAAACGTAATAACCCACTTCATCAATATTGTCCTTTACATATTTCAAAAAAGATAAAATGAAAACACATTGCTATTTTTCTTATTATGAGATTAAAGTAGTACTTGTTGACCAATTTGAACAATTTTCATTCTTATACACATTTTTTTGATTTAAGAAATAACCACCTCTCTATCGACTTTTACAACCACAATGTGCTACTTGGCTACTGATATGCGAATAAAAACCTTTCCTTTTAGGTATTCAATGAGACACGAGATGTATTTTGACCACGAGTTAAAATTTCCACAACCGAGTTGGCCTTCTTTATTGCAACCCCAAGTGAAACCCTCACATGAATTGAAAACTAGAGCACACCTAAAGCAGTATGTGTGTTTGCTGTAGCAATAGCAACGATCTTTGACCCTAATAACCAAATCCAAATTTGAAAAAAAACGTAGAAGGCATTCTTAATTCCGTATACATATTTTTTTATCTTGAGTTTCATCCAGAGAGGATTATCATCGGTCATATATGGTCTTATATGTGTTATTTTAGATATGATTGGAACCGGACATACCTGATTCGTGATGACGATGAGGAGGACGAACGAAGTGCTGATAGAGATTTGGGAGGGACAAATTTAATCGCAAGTGTTTGACCTAATTGAAGAGGAAAGACCGGCTTGTAATCTACACATCTAAACAACCCCAATCTACAAATTGAAAAGCCCTAAAAGAAATCAAACCCAAAACCGTTCCGATTTGCTAGACTTGTGGTTCACCATTCTAAAACGAAATCCAACCAAGAACAATTCTAGTATGTAGATTATACATGAAGAAGACAAATAAACCTATAACACAAAACTCTTATTAATCTACAGAGAGATCAAGTTGAAGAAACCCTAAACAAAGATATTAAATTGAAATTATAAAGTTGTTCATCTTCATGAATCATGAACATGTAGGGGTGAGCATGGTGCGGTTTTAGGCCAAAACCAAACCACAAACTACATGCATCGGTTTTTATAAGTTTAAGACCGTTAAATGTTACGACACATGGATACAATTATATGCCAGGATCGGAATTAATATGTATATGTTATAGGATTTATTATAAACCACTATTTACTATGAATCCTAGATGTAAAAGAATTAATAAATCAATTAATGAAACTATACTAATAGAAAGTAATTTTGATATGTCTAAAATTACAAAAAGAAGAGCTATAAAATGGAATGAAATAGAATTTCCAGAAAATTGGATAATAGAAGGAGCTGTTCCTCCACCACCAATAACTCAACATAACTTAACAAGTATCATACAAACAAGAGATGGAAATATAAACTGCGATTTTTAAGTGGTGCGGTTTTGCGTTTTTCCCAATGGTGCAGTTTCAAGTGGTGCGGTTTCGGTTTTTAAACCGCACAATGAAATCGTGTGGTTTTAAAACTTCAAGAGACGAAAAGTGGCGTATTTTTAGTAGAATTTTAGCTTTTAGTCCTATATCCAACAAGACATATCGTAAAAACATGAAACAATTTTTATTTATTATATTTTTAGCCTACAATCAAAAGTTTGGTGAAGTCGTAGTATTGGTCTACAAACACGATCATATAACAGACTCTTGGACTATATTATTATGAGTTACTCTCGAACTATTATGAGTTATGATGCAACATTTGATATTTTAAGTCACCAAGAAAAATATACATAGCCTTAAACATTCTTATTAACATAAACGAATCTTAAATATACCTAAAAACATAAAATATTTTTAATATATATAATATTAATGGTGTGGTTCGGTTTTTAAGGGTTGGTTTCTAGGATAAACCGCACCGCACCGACTTTGGTCAGGTCGGTTTTTGTCAAATTAAAAACCGCACCGTCGGTTTTTGTATCGGTTTCGGTTTTTTGTGGGTTTTTTTTATCGGTGCAGTTTTCGCTCACCCCTATGAACATTCAACTAGTCAACTTTACGCAACAGAAAGACTTTAAAGACATAATAAAATAACAAACCGGTTTTCGGGATTAAAACTCAAAGATGAAATTGGAATCAAAATGGGTGTCCTATCCTAAAAAGGATAAACCTAAAATGGGGTTTTTTCTAGGGGTGTGAATGAGACGGTTTGGTTCGGTTAATGGCCAAAACCGAGCCATAACCATTACAATCGGTTAATGCATTTTAGTAGCCATTGGTTATGATTATATTGGTTATGGTTAACGGTTTTAATCGGTTAATGGTTTTGGTTAATGGTTAATAATGGTTAACCATAATTATATACAAATTTAAAGTTCGTTTAACTATAACTTTCTATGCTTTGTATGAATTTAAGAGTTCAATTGTCTTAAAAGTCAAAATAATGATATTAACCATTAAAGCTAGTATCAAATTTTAATATTTTGCAATTGTATACTAGAATCCATGCAAGCATTAAAAACGATTTGAATTACTTTTAAAATTTTATTACATTTATCATATGATATTATTTTTTTCATCACAAAAAGGAACCAAATTTTTTTTGGTATCATCCTTTCCACAACTAACATTATTGAATAGTGCATCACTTGTATTCAAATTAGTTTATTTTTAGTTTTTATAGACTTATTAGTTTCCTAATGAGTATGTATCGAGTCTTGATCTAAAATTTTTAAGGATTAGACTAAGAACATGTATATATATATATATATATATATATATATATATATATATATCTATATATATATATATATATATATATATATATATATATATATATATATATATATATATAGATGTAGGTTCAAATACATATATATATATATATATATATATATATATATATATATATATATATATATATATATATATATATATATATATATATATATATATATATATATATATATATATATATATATATATATATATATATATATATATATAGATGTAGGTTCAAATACATTTTCTAAATACCGTGCTACTGTGCGACCTAATAATATCCGTCAATTTCAGAAGGGCACGATCGGAATGAAACCTAGAAATCGGACTCTGCCTCTCGGATACCGAACTCGGCCTCTGCCTCTCGGACCTCCGAATCATCGTCTTCCTCAACCGGTTACACCACCGTCGACGGTCAGCGGCTTTGCCGCCTCCGGTGGCCTCGTTCCACATCAATCGTGATCCACAAGGACCAACTCCACCGCCGTCGACCACCACCGCTCAGGCATCGGCCCCAAGCACCGCATTTGATTAGAAATCGGTTAGCGTTGAAGCGGGAATAGCGCCACTTTTTGTAGTTGATTTTGGGTCTGTTTATTTTGGGTCTGCGTTTTTGTGATTCGCCTTCATCTCTGTTTTCTTTTTATAGGCATTCTTTGAGAATGATATATTTGTTCATTCTCAGATAATATAACCAATGTCTGCGTTTTTGCGATTCGCCTTCATCTGTTCATCTCAATTTTCTTTTTAATACCATTATTTGAGAATGGTATATTTGTTCATTCTAAGATAATGTAACCAATGTCAACTTTGTAAAATAACTTTCATTCGCAGAGAATGGACTTACAAAAAACAAAAACCAATGAAAACTAGCACCAATTCTCGGAGAATGGACTTACCAAAACACAAAACCAATAAAACCTAACATCCATTCTCAGAGAATATGATACTAAAAGCCCCTGTGTATCCGCCTCTCAGTCGCTCATCAACGTCTCTCTCGAACCCTCTGATTCTCTTTGTCAATCGGTCGATTAATGCACACACACACACACACCATATCGGTGACCAGATTCCTGTTCCCGACCAACAGCGTCGCCGACGACTATCTTTGTCGCCTCCGGCAGCCGCAAACGGCGTCAAAAACCACCACCGCATCGTAATTATAAAGAAACGGTGTCAGTTGAAATGGATTTGGGGATTTTTACATTTTTACCCTTAAGCGGGGTTTGTCATTTGGAAACACGCGCATTCTCAATTGTTTTATTAAAAAACGATTTTTTTACAGCCACTGATTATATTGATCTAATGGCCCACATTGAGTCTTGCAATAACACAATACTTAAGAATTTCATTTAATACTAACTCTCTCTCTCTCTATATATATATATATATATATATATATATATATATATATATATATATATATATATATATATATATATATATATATATATATATATATATATATATATATATATATATATGTCAAATATATATTTATTAATTGGTTCGATTCGGTTATATATGGTTTGGTTTTACAGAAAAACCAAAACCGAACTATTATGATTCGGTTAATAAAAATCATAAAACGCACCATCTTTTTTAATTAATAGTTCGATTTTAATGGTTCAGTTATATCGGTTATGGTTCGATTTTTCGGTTATTATGCTCACCCCTAGTTTTTCCATATAAATGGAGTTACATTTACATGAATCATGAGTATTATAAGAAGAATAGCCACTATCTTGACTAAGTGGTGGGATGAACATTATATTTTAGTTTTAAGAAAAGAACAAATATCGTGGGTAGAACAACCGAATAACCGTATGCCTATTCCACCTTTTATTAAATTGTTTAGGCTGCACGGAGTGGTTGGTTTTTTGCCGGAGACATCCGACGTGGAGAGCCTTTGCCGGCGGCAACACCGCCCCCAAGTGCGGCATAGATGAGCGACAAGGGTGGAGCGGCATGCCTTTGCCGTTTCTCTCTCTTTGGAATGTGGCGTTGAATGGGGTGTGGACCGTTGACTAACGGTCGATTTTTTAAAAAAAAATTACTTTTTTTTAACTCAAACAATTTTTACTCTTTCTATATATATATACATACACTTAATCAGTTTTTTACACACACTTAACCTCTTGAACTCAAAAGAATTTCAAAAAATGTCTTCCAACAATCCCTCCAACAATCCGCAAAACAACCCAAACATTTTTGGGTACGATCCGTCATCTACGCCATCGTATCGTCCACAATTCGAGGGTCCGATGTTTTCGCCAAACCCGATGTTGAGCGGTTCACCATTTTATCCGCAATACGGGATAATACCACAACAACTTTTTCAACAAAGCTTCAATCCGTTTCAACAATCGTCATTGGCGAACTTCAATTTCCAACAAACCCGAAGCCCACCCGAGCAAGCACCAATCCAAACCGATCCAGAACCCGAGGAGCCCCAAAACGAGAATGCGGTGGAAAATTCGGATTCGTTATCCGAAGCGGAGGAGCCCCAACCTACGCAAAGAAGAGGACGGGCCGCAAGTACAAAGTGGACGGTTCAAGAAGAGACGGAGTTAGCCCGTGCATGGGTCGATGTGTCCGAGGATCCCAAAACGGGCAAAAATCAACAACGTGATCGGTTTTGGTTTCGAGTGACGAGACGTTTCCGCAAAGGCATGAAGAAAGGGAAGTCTTACCGCAACAAAGATCAATGCAACACGAAGTGGAACAGCATGAACAAATGTGTTATGGCTTTCAACGCCATTTACATTAATTTGGTGAATCAATGGAGGAGTGGAGAAGCGAGTCAAGTATTTTGGAGAAAGCCAACTACATGTACCGAGACGACAATGTCAAGCCGTTTAAATTTCCACACGCTTGGAATGTTGTTCGTCATAGCAAAAAATGGAATAACGTCTTTAAGTTGGAATTTGGTGGTGGTTCGGGATCCAAAAGAAGCAAAACATCGGAGTCGGGCTCATATCACGTTTCTTCGGATGCCCATATCGGCGTCAACCTTAATGATGACGTTGACGAAGTTGAAGAAGTGGAACCATCACCGCCTCCACGTCCGATGGGTCGGGACCGGGCAAAACGAAAAGGGAAGGCGACCTCATCAAGTTCTTCCGCGGGTTCTCGAATGGAACAATATGAACAAATGCGCGACGAGTTTAGAGGTTTGCGCACGTTGTTGGATAATCAATGGCGAGAAAACACCCGGCTAGCGGAAATGCAAATGTTTTTGCAAGACGTGAGTCACCTTACCGGGGCGTATTACGATGCCGCGATGGCCCTCAAAGACCAAATCCGCAAGAAATATAATTTGTAGTTTTTTTATTTCAAGTAGCGACGTCTTTATTTTATTTTAAATTTCGAACGTTTAATTTCGTAGGATTTTATGTTATTTGTCTTTTTATTTTAATGAAATAGTATTTGGTGTGTTTTATTTTTATTTAAAATATGTTATGTTATGTTTTATTTTTATTTAGAATATGATTTTTTAAATTAAAAATAAAAGATGTTGCCAACGTTCCACCCGTTGAGTGCCACAACAAAAACGGTGTTGCCAACAAAATCTACGTGGCGAGCTTGCCTCCCAAATGTTGAAGGCACCACTCCACATAGCCTTAAGTATTATTAAAACGTATGGTTTTATTTTCTTTTGCTTCTATTTTACTTCAGCTTGAATACTCTATTTTAAAGTTTAAAATTAAGTTCTTGACTTGAATTGTTTATTACTCCTGTAGGACAAGAGTGAGTCATCACTATTAGCGTATGTTTCGGTGATATTGTATACTTCGGGGTAACTTATGTATTTATTTATCTATAATTATTGGTTGTTTTCATATTTGCTCGTAATTAGTTAGGAATTTATATTATTTTATGTGTAAATGTTTTGTATGCTTTTCTTCCCCAATATATTATAAACTCAACGACTCGATGCCTTTATTGTGTTCTTACTGTTAATCAAACGCGTCTCACATGTGAAATTTAACATTGTATTAGAGCATTAGGTATGCTCATATCCATTTGCCTACTCTTCCTTTGATCACTATTGATTCGTCGGTTTAGCATTGATTTCTCATTTTCTCCATTCTCATGCAATCAAATCAGCGGTTTGTCACCAACCAAATTAACTACGTCATCATACTCGCACCATCGTAAAATTAGGAACAAATACAAAAACTATCGGTGATTATGGATAAATACAAAAGTAACCCTGAAGTACACGGGATTGCTGAAGCAATACGCTAACATTGCAAAGACCTTGTAAATAATGAATCCAACATTTGGCACACTGTTATTTTTTTTTTATATATATATTTTTTTTGAACGGCAAATCTATCCTACTCCTACTCCTAAACTACTCCTTGTTATGTTAGTGTCAAGGTTTTGAACCCATGACCTCCTTGTTAGTAAACACCTTGTTAGCCAAGTGGGCTAGCCCCAACTTGTGGCACACTGTTAATTATCTTGTAACGAAATACAATTATATTTAATTCCCCAATATCCGTCATAATGGCCTACATGTAGCATGATGGATCTGCAATTATGTGGTTTAATCGAATTAACATTTTGGAAATCTCTTATGGTTCACTTACTACATAATACACTACTAGAAAAAAAATTGAAAGCACAGTCATTAAAGTCATTAAAGGGTATAGATATGACTGATCTTTACCACTAACATTTAAGACTTACGTTTACCACTGACATTTACAACTGAGTTTACGACTGATCTTTACGACTGACGTTTACGACACACATTTGTATGTCATGATTTTACGTTTTCTAAAAAAATATATAATTTTTTTTAATTTACTAAAATTCAAAATAAATAACCAAATTTAATGCTACAAAATATAATCTCGATATATAAAAATAATCTATTTCATAAGATAATATCATTTCAAACATCAAAAAGTATTTCAATGTCATCAAAAGTATTGTTTGTTGTTGCTACAAAAGATATCACCGATAAAGAAAGTTTGTTACATAAGCCGCCCATTCTTCACGAAGATCATCAATATCAACATCCGTGTAT
Source organism: Cichorium intybus (assembly GCA_023525715.1). Taxonomy (NCBI): domain Eukaryota; kingdom Viridiplantae; phylum Streptophyta; class Magnoliopsida; order Asterales; family Asteraceae; genus Cichorium; species Cichorium intybus. The sequence goes on along the minus strand of CM042016.1, from coordinate 52,239,778 downwards.
TCATCATTGCCGCCCCCAATCTGAGAAAAAAATTATACATTGATTAATTGTGTGAATTAACCGATATATTTAACCCATATATTTACTTACATTCTTGTTAATCAACACTTCAACTCCTCCTTCAACGATCTCTTTCATAAACTTTAACATATAATAGCCACATTCAGTACCTCCCGGTTGAAGTGGGCACTATACAATTATGTAATAAATGATTAGTCAAAATGAAGTTAAATATGCATTTTCAATGATTGATTTATTGCTCACCAAAACATTGATCCAGTTGAGGTTCACCCTTTTGTTAGATCCAGTTTGTGTGGCGTACAATATCATTTCCCTATAGAAAATGAAAAATTATGTGAAATAATATAATATAACATAACGTTTAATTTATCTACTTACTCTTCAATAATTTGCCTCAACTGCAGATTAACATTGCTTGGCCTCAAGGAATCAAGATAATAACAAGTTGTTGCTTTTAAGTCTAGTACGGCCAACACCCAATGTCTTCTGTAAAATCCAAAAGCCAAAAACAAAATTAAGTCAAACAAATAATTTGATCTATAATTTTCTAGATTTCGTAACTAAAATAGATTGGTAATTATTGTATTCACAAATAAATGGAAAATCAAACCCCGGATTGTAAGGCAATAGGATAATGTGATTGTTCTTTCGTGTAGACAACCGATGTGCAATGCTTCTACTTGCATCATCTCCTTTTATGAATTTCTCTAAACATCCATCTGCAGATATTCCATAAGGGTTCACAAAACAAATTCCATTATTTTTTTTTTGTTTGGCCCATTCTTCATTTCTTCAAATAAGTACCTATAAACGTACAAAAACTAAATTAACTAAATAAAGTTGTGTTTAGGAGCACTTATTTAAATTATTTTTTACCACTTACATCATATAACTAGTAATGATAGCGACGATCATCTCATCTATAGTAAAAACCGCTTCAAAATCGTCCCAAGCTAAGTAGGTGTAATTCTCGTACCCGAATAAATCATCTTCATATTACTTTTATAGGCTCTGAGTTTGAGAGTTGAGAGTCAACCATGAGTGTATATGCCATTGATATGTCTGGAAAACACGAAGTGGATTTAGATACAAATATATGGAAGGTATGTATGTTGTTATGCTATTATAATCTAATGTATTATTTATTGCAGCTTCGATTGAATAAAGATGGGGTGATTATTGAGACAGAATATCTATCTGATCTAGTAGAAAAGGGACATACCACACATAAGCATGGTAATCATTTCTGAATGTTTTCTGGTTTAACTGTGTATCTGTCATCCATATATGGTGCTTATGTGAAGCTTTCTTAGATATATTCCAAGCAGTGTAGCAAAAGTTCAATGATTACTTTTTATAACATTTGAACTTTTCCCTATTATTTTTTGTTGTTAACTAGTTTGACATCTCTTGAAAACATATTTCAGTTACTTTAGTTGTTACTTATTCTTTGGTTGACTTCATACTTATTGTGATACAATAAGACTCACTATGTTATTATGTTATTCATGCATTGTTTTCTGTAGATAACTCAATAACTGGTTCCTTTAGTCCGTTTGATTCAGTTTTTTATGAACAGCAAGCCAATAAATATATTATAAAACCTAAGATCCAGCGGGAAGCTGGGACAAGAACAAAAGTACAAAGATACAACCAGAAACCAACAGCCAGAAAATAGCAACGTACAATGCTAATCAAAGAAAAACCACTAGACTAAACGGACAACAACAGCACTAACGAAAAACCAAACAGCAAACAAGCCTAAAAGACCAACACAGCTTGAAAAACTGAGTCCAGAAACCGATATCACCCAAGCCATCTGAAGAAGCCAAACTCTAAGAAATTCCAGGGGTAAAACCGTCCAGATCACCAAAATAACAGCAGCAGAAAAGCCTTATGAACAGTTAAGTGTTAATAAGTGACTTAAGTCCAAGTTTAGAATTAGAAGGGTAGTTTTGTACTTTGATACTTTCTGTTGCATATTACAACTATTTATTATTAATGCCATGGTTCTTATGTATTAGTTTGATTAGGAAATGAAATGGACCATCATGAAAAAAGTCATCTGGATAAATTTCATGGTGAGACCGAAAATATGATTAAAAAGGTTAAACAAGCATTAGCCAATGGAGAAGGATGCCGGGTATATTTTCTAAAATTTTCCAACATTTATTGATACAAAGAAATGTATAATAGAAATATTTCTCATAATATTATGGGACTAATATTCTCTTTAACCAAATTAGGTTTATGGGGGTGTTGGACATTCAAAGAGTTGCTGGGAACTTCCATATTTCAGTCCATGGTTTGAACATTTTTGTTGCATAGATGGTAAATAAATAAAACATGACATTTATGTCTACTTCATAGCAAATACACATACTATGTCTAATTTAACTTGTTATTGATTTTTTCATATCTTTGAAGGAGCCAGCCATGTGAATGTCAGTAATGCGATTCATGATTTGTCTTTTGCTTCTAATATTAACACATATTTGAAATTTAAATTGAAAATAAATTATGTGTGAAAACCTAATATAACCGATATAAAACTTTTTTACCTTCAAATCAAAGTGAAAACCCAAAACACATGCACCTCTTGGACATTAATAAACCATCATGCATTCTTGATTATCAGTGCACTGAAATGCGAAGCAACTTGGATCCCATTTGCTAAAGTAACCTAAGTAATCAAAAACAGTGAACTGGGTATTAGGAAAGTAGTAACAAAATTCATTTCTACTTAGATTGCTCCAAACCGTTAGAAAAGCCAACAATATTGATGAAAACTTAAATGCTAAATTCAGAGTCCTAAATATAAGAAATTGGGCTCGATGATTGCTCCAAACCATTAGAAAAGCCCATCAAGATCTTTAGGACATCTGGTCATAGTTTTTTAGTAATTAATTCCTTATGGTTTAGAAGTCCGACTCAGTTAAAGTGGGACTGTTTTCCCATACACTTTATATGCTCCAAGTAGCCTCCAACTGATCCTGACTATGTCTACAATACAAATTGTGAGCATAAATTAAATTACATCAACTAAAAAACAAACAAATAAAGAATCCAAACAGTACTTCATTCTTCTCTTATGAATGATCGGTCAACGCTGTGCTCCCCTTTTGTTAATCTAGTAGGACTTAGTAAAGATAGTTGAAGGCTGATATGGAGAGCAATCAGTGGAAGCTTTTAGAACTTATGCTTTATACAGCCAAAACCAAAGAGTGATACAGAAATCAAAACAAGCAAGTAAACGGAGAAGTTGAGCACTGAGATTGAGGGAAAACCACGGACGAAAACCCATAGTGAGAAGTGGAGAATTGTTTATGCGTGATGGTTATTAGTTTTAGGGTTCACACACAGAAGCCTCCCTCAAGCGTAATTTTCACTAAATTTCTAGGGTTCACGCATAGAAGCCTGATACGATGTTGAATTCGAACGAGTTGCAGTACCTAACCCACAAATAATCCATCATTGTAGAGATAAAAGATGGGAAGAAGTTCATACCCCGTGCTAGTAGAATGATGCTGAAGCTAGTCCAGAAGAGTTCGCACCTAGTCTTTCACCTACAAGCATAAAACCCAACAATCGATTTCTTCATGAAGCGATGAAATTAGGTTTAGCGGCAATCGATTTCTTCGTGAAGCTTGGAGAGAGGATTTTGATATCGGGAATGGAACTTAGAATGCGATAGAGTGAAAGGGGGGGGGGGGGAGTTCCTTCTAGTTTTAATTTTGGGGAAGCGGGAATGAAGAGGAACAAAGCGGGACTAACTAAAATGCGTGAAATGGAGTACTGAACGAGCGTATCTTTTTTTTAATCCACTGTATGTCATAAATTTTGCAATAGATGACTTATTTTTATGACTTACAATTTTGTAAGTCGTAAATCCCTTAAATTTTACATAAGATGACACTGTTTTTATGACATACATTTTTGTCGGTCATAAAAACACTCTCTGTCATAATTCGTATGTCATTAAAAGGATATTTTCTAGTAGTGATAGGTTCTCTCTATAAAAACATCATAATCAATAAGACACCGGTAAGGGAAGTGAAAAAGAATCACAAAACAGTGGATTATCGCCCGTTATCAGAATATTGAGTTTACGTCCATTAAAGATGAATAAAAATAAGATATTATTTGTTTGGTTACAATTCACAAACTTGATAAACTTTATAATAAAAAATAAATTAGCGTATGCACATTACTTGTTCTAAATTAGATGGCATTATAATTAATGTAAGGTTTATTGTCATTCTTCCCCAACTAACTATTTAGTTTTATTACATTTGGTCACTAAACATATTTATGGGTATTCTAGATCCCTAAACTTTAAATTTACCTGTTAAAAAAGAGAACATCACTCTTTTTTTGGGTTTCTCCGGTATAACTTGAATGACATGGCAGCATGTGGCACCAAAGACGTCCACCTGATCTCCAACATGTTTTTTAATTAAAAATTCTGATTTATGGTATAATTGTTATTAATAAAAAATAAAAAATATTAAATATTAAACATTTGGATCTATACTCAGAATCCCCATTCCCCGAACCCCATCCATATCCTCATTCTGGCGAACCCTAATACGCTCCTCCTTTTGAACCTCAATCCATCTCTCAATTCTACGTCGGTAATCTTCCCGTCTCCACTTCACCTAAATCCATCACCATTACCCCTGTATTGAAGTAACACTGTTTCTTCCCATCGAAAACTCTCGACAACCGTGAATCGTACCAAAATCGGTCGGTAAAATACTTGGTGAAATTAGCGTGATAGTACACCGGAGCTTCGATTTCGTGGACCCCAAGGAAACCGACCAAAGCTTTTGTATATCGTCGACCACGATGATATCGGAATCGAGATAAATCACTTGAACCGACCGAAGCTTTTGTATACAAGTATATGAAGAAGGCCAAGATAACTTGGAAAAGAATCGATACAATTGTAGTCCATCCAGTCGATCAAGTAGAGCAATAATGGAGCAAAAGTTCCGTACGATAATTTCATTCGAACGGAATCCGCTTCAGCGTGTGCATTAATCCGGTGGTTCCGACAAAAGAGTTGCCGGAAAAGGGTAAGTTTTTAGAAGCAATGATCAAAGCGAGGCCTTTGTTACAGAACCTCCTCTTAGCAAGTTCACGTCCTAATTTGTCTGTAAGATTCTCTCATCACCATGACTCCACCAAACCACTGCTGCCATCACCATCATGGCTGATGTTCAAATCGAAACAGATCGTGTTGAAAAACCCCACAAAGTTGATGATGATGAAGAATAGGAAACAATGAAATCTGATATCGAAGTGATCAAAGATTTAAATGCTTTTGAACAGGAATTGATTCAATTTGGAAAAAGGGAAGACTTAAACTCCCAAGATCTTCAATTATTCATTGATTATAGTGGGAATCAGTTATTTCCATCCAAGAAACCTCTTGTTTCCAATGAAAAAATTTTGATTGATTTCAGCAATCGGACATGATTTGGATTGGTTTTTTGGGCTGAACAGATTTCGGGTGTAGGTTGGACGAAAATTCCCCTCCTTCAGTTATATACTTTGCATATCAGTTTGATCAGCTCTTCAATGGTTCGTAGCTCTACCTGCTACATACAAAGCTTTTCACGATTTTTTAAGTGTGTTTGTGGATATACTCTTCAATAGCCCTCTCGGTGGTCACAGATTTTTTTGGCCCTGCCTCAGGTAGTCTATGGGACTGAAGTTGCTGAGGTTTGTACAGTGTGCTCTCATGGCGTTTTTTATCCAATTAGAGTCTAGTTCGGCTTTGTTTTCTGGTTTAGCTCTGTATAGCTCCGTGTTCTTCTTTTCATTCTCATTCTTTGTAAATTACTATGTACGTTAGCCTGTTGTACTGTTGGTTTGTTGTTTAATAATATGTTGATGTTCTCAAAAAAACTTACAGATTTGGTCCCTAAGGGTAAATTTGTCATTTCACATCACTTTAACAGAATAAAATTGACTGCAACTTGACGAGGGACCAAACTCGTTAGTAAAAGCAAACCACAGGGACAAATATGTGAGATTTCGCAAGATTGGACCAATATGAAAAAGGTGACAAACTACAGGGACCAAAACTGTAATTTACTCTAGTTAACTTTAAAAAAAACCACTGTAGACGCCATGTCAGCGCCACATGGACATGCTTTGTTGACTAATATGAGACATGGCATGCCATATAGGCATGTTGACTCGATCAAATCTCATAAAATTATATTTTTGACATAGATTTTGCTATTTTAGGGACCTAGAATACAAAAAAAAAAAAAAAAAAATTCGGTGACCATTTAAAATAAATGGCAAAATTTCGTTGGACCATTATGACAATAACCCTTAATATAACTAGACCGTAATGCGAGCAGCTCCATGAACCAAATTATGCTTCCGATGACTGGACCAAAGTAAGGAAAGGTTGGTTAGATTTGATAAAAACCACATGGAAACACAAAAGCTAATTAAATGATAAGTTTAAGTTATACAAGGAATTTGAAGCATAATTTACATTTTGCGCGGGAGTCCCTTGAAGTATTTCTTATGATAGTCTGGAGGGTCCGGGTGCCCGATTTGCTCTATCGATCCATCTTCAACGACCTTCATTAACACATTTAGTCAATCAGAAATGTCATAAAAATATGCAAAAAATCAGTTCATATTTGGTATTGTTGAAAGAGCAAAAAACACAAAAACCATTACATTTTTACCACCAAGTTGCTTTTCTTTTCAATAAACCGAGTGAATTTTCCATGATATTATAGGTTAGTAAGGGCTAGAATGTAAAAAAGATAAACTTTTAATGGTTTTTATAGTAAGAAAAATTAGTCAATGGCTTTTTGGATAAAAGACCAAAAAGCAATGGGTTTGGGTTCAATTGTTGAAATCCAAAACCGCTACTCCTTTTAAAAGAAATTAAGAAGGATGGAAGATTAATTCGTGAATTTAGTTGACTTTACAAATTGAAAAGTCAGAGGTCAAGAAATTAAACTTACCCAGTATTCAGGTGCGCGCTTCCTGAGGTTGTACTTTGAATGCATGCTCATGCAGTATGCACCTGCATCATGAACTATAAACCCAGTATCCCGTAGAGAACCCTGTAGGGATGGATATATATGGATGGATAGATGCGTTATCATTAATATTTATTTATACCTAACAACACCATTAAACAAATAAATCACAAATTAATATTGGTACCATGGCTGGAGCAGGAAGGTCCCGGTCCTTCCCCAAGAAATCAGACGATTCGCAAATCGGGCCCACGACATCGCAAGTCAAATCCCCAAAATTGGGCGGTGGAGGAGAAATCAGTTCTATGAGCTGCGTTCACATATGATGCAACCACAATCAATGTTCTAAAAGAGACCAGTGATTTCAAAATCAACTGTTTGATTTATGAACTTTGTCAACTATTTATGTGTGTTTTTGTCCAGTTATGGTAGTTTTATGAATAGTAGTATGTCATTTGAGTTTTGAAACTCTTTGAATCGATAGGTTATGTGAACTTGACAACTTGTAATATTTAGTGAAGTGTTACAGCTTTGAAAGTCTACAAATGAGTAGGTGGTTATGTGAACATTAAATTGACAGTTTATGCATGTAAACAATTGATATGTATTACATAACAATTGCAAAAGGATAGGTGAAAAAATATTACATGATAAGCATTATAGAGGCTAGGACGGATAAGCTCAGCCATGCTGGCATCAACCACCAAAAAGTTCTTTGTGCCGTTTGTTTTCACGCCAATACCACGAAGAACGAGGCCGCCCGTGTTGGCAATCAGTGACCTCCCAGGTTCAACAATCAGAATAAGGTTTCGAGACAAGACAGCTTCCCGCACCTTGCGACATCAAACATTAAAAAAACATAGAGAGAACTAAAAACGACCGATGCCAAATTGCCATGCATATAATGTTATAAGCTCTTACTGTGTCGATTAGATCTCGGGGTGTAGGAATACCACTGGTCCCAGTATGATGATAATCAATCCCAAGCCCACCTCCAATGTTCAAGTAACGAATATCGAACCCTTGAGCTCGAATTTCATCTATCAACTTCACCATAATCGCTGCAGCATCTCTGAAAATATCAACCTACCAAAAAAGCGGAGTCTTATAAAGGGTTTGAAATGTAGAAAAATCCAACAAAAAGGAAACTGGATATAGATGATATTTTGTTAAAAGAAACATGAAGATGTAAAATACCTTGGTAATGGTGGATCCAAGATGACAATGAACCCCAACTAGCGTAAGTTCATCAGGATACGACTTTATGGCATCTAGAAACCATTGCAATTTCTCGGTTCTTATACCGAATTTAGAGTTTTTGTTCCCGGTTGCAACATAAGGATGGACCTATTAAAAGTATTATAGATATGACATCTTTTTTAATTATCTATTATAATACAAGGATATCAAAAACCTGAGGGTCAACATCCGGATTGATCCGGAGCAGTACGTTAACATTCTTTCCTGTGATTCTTGCGGCCGATACAATGTGATCCAAATCAAATTCACTGTCTATGTTAACAAATACACCTTCTTGGGCGGCGAAAACAAGATCCTCCAAAAGCTTCCCATTACCATTAAAAAAACACCTGTCATTCAGATCAAACTACAAACTCAATCTCCACCACCAATTTGAAGCAACAAGTTGCCAAACAAAACTCCACCGCTAATGACCTATTTTAGATCATCAGTTTCATACTAGTTGCAAACAAAACTTATTATCAAAAGCTAGATTGCAATTACTGAATGGTATTCAACTCGGTTTAGCCGCTTGCAGCAGGAAACCCACACATGTGCAAAAACATACAGAACCAACAGTCAAAAACTGATACCTGGAAGGATCGAAACCAACATCATCAATGACGCAACCGAGCTCATCCCCACTAACCACAACAGCCCCACAGCCCAAATCCCTCATATGCTCTAAAATGGGGATGTTATTATTGGCTTTAACTGCAAATCCTGTAATCGAATTCAATCCCTCCAAAGCATCTTTATAAGCCTCGATATTTCTGGTTATCTGAGGCTTACTGTAAAGATAAAAAGGCACTCTTTCCGCTATCTCCAAGACTTCTTCGACGTTAACATCCTCACAGTACATATATCCATCGTCTTTTTTCCGGAAGCAATGCTGAAAGTTCTGGCCTACTGCTCGGATAGCGAATGTTTTTGAACTGGGTTTGAAACACGTCATGGTTTCGTGTATCATCGATTGATTTATGGATTTGGAGAAACAGAGTGATCGGAACTGGATGTGAATATGAGAGGAAACGGCAACCGCCATTGATCGACGAGGGGACGGCCGAACGACAAGCAGATCAAGAGCCAGGGTTTTTACGTGTTAGGGGTTAGGCCCAACTCATTCATATTTATATAAGAGTAAATTACAGTTTTGGTCCCTGTGGTTTACACGAAATTTCACGTTTAGCTTTAGTTTCAGAAATCCAATATATTTGTCCTTGTGGTTTGCATTTTATTACAGTTTTGGTCCCTCCTCTAGTTATCATCAAGAGAACTTAAAGTGATGTGATGAAGTGGTTCGATGATTGCATGGTTGGGTATAAAAAGAATCAACTAGAAAATGCCAAAAGCAATGACGAATGATTTTGGTGCTAGTGTTGTCACGAAAGAAGGTGAGATGGTAATTAATGGTGATGAATATTGGGATTAGGAACGAAGCATTTCACTAAGATCGATAAGAAGATTACGTAACAGAACAAATAGACAACAAAACAGAGCAACTTATGAAATCTGATTACTTGCAAAATTAAACATATATAATCGGTTCTATTTGATTAGTCCCAAAACGATTCCTCCTTTGTTAATTCTATTATCCTCTTCCGATCTAATCGGCCAAGAGAAGGCCATTATAGGCTTACTCAAGCTTTTAAAGCATTTAAAGGAAAAAGGTAATCATCAATCATGGCAGACTAAATTCAGTTCTCCAGGTTACCGAACGCATTACCATTAAGCATTCAAATTGAACCCTTGAAGCTGTTTTGGGTCATATCAAGATGCATCAGTCCGGTGAGATTATCGAACCCATCATCGGGGATTTCTCCTTACAAGGGCTTCATCGAGTTATCGAGTATTTCGAATGATTGGATTTTGCAAAAGTGGAGCCAATATGTTAGAGAAAATCCGATTGAAAAACTGTGAGACTATGACGGATAGGTGGAGCTATGTGTCATTTGTTGTTAGACCATAAGGGCATTTATGTAATTATACATTCATTTCAGTTATAATTAGTTAAGTTAGTTAGTTCAGTTTGTTCCTTCATGTATATATGTATATTGTTTTCTTCTTTTGTAATCAATCAAGCAATAATGAAATTACAAATTCTCTCTTTCGATTCTCTAAGATCTAACATGGTATCAGACGAGTAATCAACCTACATCTGTTGATTTGTCAAGTCCATTTTATCTCGGATCCTCTGATAATCCAAGCACAATACTCGTTTCTAATGTTTTCACTGGAATTGGCTTTTCTGCATGGAAACGTTCGATGATAATCGCTTTTTCTGCTAAGAACAAGTATGATTTTGTCGACGGAACCATCACAAAACCTCCAGCTAATTCTCCTCAGTTTGCAAGTTGGTACATGGTCAATTCTATGGTGATTAGCTGGTTACTCAATCCTCTTCAATGTACCATCGCTGACAGCCTCCTTTTTCTTCCAACTACTTACGATATTTGGTGAGAACTTAATCATCGATATGAACAGTCGGATGGAGCGTTAATCTACCAGATCCAACAACAATTGTACTCCTTATCTCAAGGATCTGACGATTTTCCTACTTATTTTACAAAACTCAGCAAGATATGAGATTAACTTCGTCTTATTCAAAATATCCCTGACTGTTCATGCACTGCTGCTGCGGGTATCGCTAAATACCTTGATGATCAGCGATTAATACAACTTCTTATAGGATTAAATGATACTTACAAAATTCTACGAGGCCAAATTCTAATGATGAAGCCATTACCTAGTCTCTCTAGAGTTTACTCCATGGTCATCCAAGAAGAACGTCAAAGGGACATAAATTCAACTCCAAATCTCAATCATGATGTTATCGCGATGCATGTTGCTCATGAATCATCATCTAATTCTCAGAAAAAGTCTATCATATGCAGTCATTGCAAAAAAGGAGGACATTCTAAGTCCCAATGCTATCGTTTAATTGGCTTTCCGTCAACATTCAAGTTCACGAAATCAAGAAAAGAGGAACCTAAATCTGTAGTTCAAAATGTTACATCTGAATCCAATACCTCTTCTATTTCTCTGGAACAATATCAACAACTCCTTCAGCTATTCAATCAACATCATCCGACATCCTCTTCTTCTAGTCTAAATCAGCCTTCCAGTCAAGCTAATTCTACTGTTCTTGACGGTTCAATGCAATCTGATGGTACATCCTTTTCCTTTAGTCATTTTGTCGCTAATGTTTATAAATCTTCTCATCTTCTTGAACCTCATCTATCGTTTATCATAGACACAGGAGCTACTGACCACATGTGCTCTAATCCTCATCTATTTTTATCTTTGATTCAATTTTCTCAGCCACATTCGATTGGGCTTCCTAATGGCCATACTCTCTACATAACACATTATGGTGATGTTCAAATACACACTTCTATTGTTGTAAAAAATGTGTTATATGTTCCTTCATTCAGATATAATCTTGTCTCTATATCGAAACTCACATCTCAACTTTCTACATTTGTCTTATTCACTGATTAGACCTGTCTCACGCAGGACCCATCATCGAAGAATAGACTAGCTCTTGGAGATATCGACAAAATACTTAATGATTTGTATGTCTTTGAATACAATCATTTAAAACAAAACTTGTCTTACAACTTTTCAGTATTCTCTTCTAGTTCTACATTCAATGTTTCTAGTTCAAATAAGGACATTATGTTGTGGCACATATGTTTTGGACATCTTTCTTTTACTAAACTAAAACATTGCTTGAATCTTCCTTTGAATTGTAATGATCATGCTGTTGAAACTTCTTGTGCACAAGCTAAACAAACTTGATTATCTTTTCCAACTAGTATTTCAACCACTCAAGCCCCTTTTAACTTTATCCATGTGGACGTTTGGGGACCACACAAATCTCCTACTTCACAATGGTTATAAATACTTTCTGACCATTGTTGATCATCATAGTAGACACACTTGGATTCATCTTCTGAATCACAAAAGCTACGCCTTCTCTCTCATTCAAGACTTTGTTTCTTTTGTTAAAACTCAGTTTAATGTCAAAATCAAATGTATACGATTTGGTACGACTAGGTTTATTATAGGGTTGTGCTAGAAGTACCCTCATTAAATTTTGTATCCTCCTTGACATCCATCAAATCAAAATGAGTTTTAATTAAATTAGTTTTTTAATCTATAAACCCTCCGGTGTTTCATACTGTTTGTGAAGGAATTGATTCAATCTTCGATGAAGCAGTTCCAAAAGCATGGAGGAGAGAGTCAGAGTGAAAGAGAGAGAGAGAGATGTGTTTTATTTATTTTTGAGTAAATTATAGTTTTGGTCCCTAAGGGTATATTTGTCATTTTACACTCACTTAGTAGAATAAAATTGAGGGTAACTCTTCGTCGGACCAAACTGTAATAAAATGCAAACCACATGGACAAATATGTCAGATTTCTGAAACTATGACTAAAACTAAAATTTCGTGTAAACCATAGGGACCAAATTAGTATTTTACACATTATATAATGAATAACGACAGCAGCTCTTACAAAATACATATAGGACGTGTTTGACACGGAGCGTTTCAGAGCTTCTAGCTTATAGCGTTTAGAAAATAGCTTTAATAAAAATCAAAAGTTTCGTTCAGCGACACGAACTAGAAGCTTTTATTTTAAATAAAACGCTATTATTTTAAAAGCTAGTTGAAGTAGCGTTGAACAAAAAACTTCTACCAACTATACCATTAATAAGTAGAATACCCTTAAGACTATAACCAATATTTACATGGATGTCATTTTATGTAATTTTACATATTTCAAATGCTTTCAACTACTTTTGCCGAACAGTCATATACTAACTAAAAGTTATAGCTTCCCGCTACCAACTTTAAGCTACTTTTATCAAACACGCTCATAATGTCCGTTAAAAATCTAATGTACCAAATGAAATAATAGTTCATGTTTAATAAAAAAATAATATTTGATAAAACTAACCATCATCATAAATTTAACTATAAAGTAGAATAAATTACAGTTTTAGTTATTATGGTTGTCATCTTTTTATATTTTTTGTTTTAATTTTAAAAAACTTACACTAATGGTCTTCATGATAAGTAAATATTGTGGAATTTCTCCTTCCAGCGTTGCCATCTAACCTTTTGTGTTAAATGCAAGGAAAATGAAAAGTTTACCCCTGCTTATTTTTCTTTTTCTTTTTCATAATTTTGTTTTTATTATTTATTATTTCTTAAAAGCGCCTCTCTCTCATATGCAAATCTTGTCGCATGATGTAATTCGATGGATATGAACAACGATAGTATTGTACAACTTAAATAACTGAATCAATATTTTTGTAAGTTGGCTTTCTAATTCAATTAAATATTCAGAACCACTTATTTCTCTTTTTGGATAATTAATACGATTTGGTACGACTAGGTTTATTATATGGTTGTGCTAGAAGTACCCTCATTAAATTTTGTATCCACCTTGACATCCATCAAATCAAAATGAGTTTTAATTAAATTAGTTTTTAATCTATAAACCCTTCGGTGTTTCATACTGTTTGTGAAGGAATTGATTCATACTTCGATGAAGCAGTTCCAAAAGCAAGGTGGAGAGAGTCGGAGAGAGAGAGAGAGAGAGAGAGAGAGAGAGAGAGAGAGAGAGAGAGAGAGAGAGAGAGAGAGAGAGATGTTTTATTTATTTTTGAGTAAATTATAGTTTTGGTCCCTAAGGCTATATTTGTCATTTTACACTCACTTAGTAGAATAAAATTGAGGGTAACTCTTCGTCGGACCAAACTGTAATAAAATGCAAACCACACGGACAAATATGTCAGATTTCTGAAACTATGACTAAAACTAAAATTTCGTGTAAACCATAGGGACCAAATTAGTATTTTACACATTATATAATGAATAACGACAACAGCTCTTACAAAATACATGTAATTTTACATATTTCAAATGCTTTCAACTTCTTTTGTCGAACAGTCATATACAAACTAAAAGTTACAGCTTCCCGCTACCAGCTACCCGCTACCAGCTTTCAGCTAGCTTTATCAAACATGCTCATAATGTCCGTCAAAAATCTAATGTACCAAATGGAAAAAATAGTTCGTGTTTAATAAAAAAATAATATTTGATAAAACTAACCATCATCATAAATTTAACCATAAAATAAATTAAATTATAGTTTTAGTCATTATGATTGTTATCTTTTTATATTTTTTGTTTTAGTTTTAAAAATCTTACACTAATGGTCTTCATGATAAGCAAATATTGCAGAATTGCTCCTTCCATCATTGCCATCTAACGTTTTGTGTTAAATACAAGGAAAATGAAAAGTTTACCCCTACTTTTTTTTTCTTTTTCTTTTTCATATTTTTGTTTTTATTATTTATTATTTCTTAAAAGCGTCTCTCTCATATGCAAATCCTGTCGCATGATGTAATTCGATGGATATAAACACGATAGTATTGTACAACTTATATAAATGAATCAATGTTTTTGTAAGTTGGCTTTCTAATTCAATTAAATATTCAGAACCACTTATTTCTCTTTTTGGATAATTAATACGATTTGGTACAACTAGGTTTATTATAGGGTTGTGCTAGAAGTACCCTCATTAAATTGTGTATCCTCCTTGACATCCATCAAATCAAAATGACTTTTAATTAAATTAGTTTTTTAATCTATAAACCCCCCTGATTTGACTAGTTGATTTGTTTTACACATTTTTCGTCTTTTGTTGTTGTAACATCCGTATTTTTCGACTACTATTATTCTGATATATTTTACAACGTTAGTTATCGATTATTAAAATTCGATAGTGTAACATGCCTATTTTCGACTACTATTAGGTACGTTGTACGCCATTAGTTATATACGTTATCAACTATTAGATTTTGATAGATCGTAAATAATATATATTCTATAATTTGATGATATTTTAATTTCGATTCACAATTTGTTAATATATTTATAAGTTATGTCTTATATTATTATACTATATATATATTTAAGTAAATATTTGTGTGCATACTAATCAAACTAATCAACTCTATATATGAAAAAGAAAAAAACGTAAACATTTATATATATATATATATATATATATATATATATATATATATATATATATATATATATATATATATATATATATATATATATATATATATTAAGTATTGTGAGACCGTAGGACTAAACATGGTCCAATCGTTTCCAAAGGGTATATCAGTATTTTTATCATCACGTCAGATCCTATTATGGAAATTGAAATCTTTGAAGTCACAATTATGAATTGAAGGAGTCCACCACCAGCAACCTTCAGATCTGGTTACCATTCCAACATTTGATGTCGCCAATCGCTTCCAGCACCGCCATCTCTGGCGGTTTTTGCCGCCATTGGACATCGGCAGCGACAGCAACAGCAACGCCGGTCCACGAGGACCACCGTCGGCCTCCAATCAGAAATCGCAAACCACGAGGACCACCATGGGACATCTCAATGCTTTCTGATCAACAATCGCGAACCACGAGGACCACCATCTGCCTCCAATCAACATCCTACTGTTTGTAAATTCTCTCAATTTATTTTAGGGTTTTTGTGTACCGAATATATGTTGTAAATTCTCCCAATTTCTGGTCCTTTTTTTGCTTAGGGTTGGATTGAGGCACGATGGAAGGGAGGTGAAAACAGAAGAAAGGGGAATTCAATTGATGGAGGACTTTTTCAACAGAAGAGGAATTCGAAGAGTACAGAAACAAGCAAAGTAAAGAGCCATTCTCTGAGAATGCTGTCAAAGTTCATATTCTCCGAGAATGCTGGTTTACGAGTATGCAGAACAGTACATATTCTCCGAAAATGCTTGTTTACGAGTACACGCAGAACTTGAAAAATGTTGTCAAAATTCATATTCTCCGAGAATGCTGTCAAAATTCATATTCTCTGAGAATGGAACACATCATCAAACTTGATTCTTGAAGGTTAGTATGTGTTATTTGTTGGATTAGGTGTCTAAGCCATGACTAATAATTATTATTTAACTAATTAATAGTAGCATAGTCCATTTGGGTTGCCCTCATAGCTGGAGGTTTGGTAGAAAGTTCAGTAGAGAGAAAGATTGATTTATTATATGATTAATAAATCAATAGAAATAAAATAAATAGTTTATTGATATATAAAAGTGATAATATATTAATTAGAAACTATATTAATTAATTAGAAATTAATCTGGAATTAATTGAAATTAATTTGGTGATTAATTTAATTAATTAAAGGTGCAGGGACTAGAATTGTAATTATTCAATAGTTGAGTAAGTGACAATTATAGCAGTATTAAAAGTGGCGAAATTTATATATGGAAATATATAATTTTCGATTTTAATATATATAGATAAATAGGTTTGAATTATTAAGATAAATGTTTATCTTAATTTGAATTCAAAAAGGTTTATCTCTAAAGGTTTATCTGGTCATCTGCTGGAGGCTATAAATAGGGAGCCCCAGAGACCATAAACCTGCGCCATTTTTGACCTGGACTCTTTAGAATTTCGTTCTCCTCTCCTCCTTCTGGGTGTGATCTCATTTGAGGCAGGACACTTGTGCTGCTTTGCTTCCAAGAAATCCTAAAAGGTTAGTTTTTCTGATTTTATACTTTTAGTTATTTTCTTGTGGCCTTTAGGAATTTATTATATGTTCAATTAGAAGAAAACATAGATCCTTATAGGTTTCATGTGAACTTAGGTTTAAAGTTCATTAATTTGCATAAAACCCTTCAGTGGTATCAGAGCTTTTTGGCTGTTTTCTTGTTGAATTGCTATAACAGTTTTCCTAAATTTTAGGGTTTAAAGCTTATAAACCCTAATTATATTGAAATCGATTTAGGGTTAGGGTTTTGAAAAGCCTAGCCCCTCCCCTTTTTGATTTTCGAAAATTTGATTAGGGTTTTAGAATGTATTCTATTTTTGGTAACTTTAATTTGATTAATTAAATGGATAACCTTAAACCCGTTATTTTAAATCGAAAATTAAGGGGTTTAAGATAGGTTTAAATTAATTTGATTAATTTGGTAAAACCTATCTATATTTGAATTAATTTAATTAATTGGTAATTAAAAGATAATTCAAGGATTTAATTTAATTTATTTTATTTTTTTTAAATTGGCGAAAATTAAAAGATAAATCCTAAAATATTTTAAAAGGTTTAAAATATCAAAATTTAATTAATTTAATTAATGGTTTAATTAAAAGATAATTAAATCGATTTTAAAAGGTTTTAATTTTAAATTTAATAGTTTAAATTCCAATAAATTAAAAGATAAACCAAAAACATTTTAAAAGATTTAAAATTCATCTTATATATATTATAATTAAAAGTTAATATTATATGTATAAGATTTAATGGTTAGTCAAATCAATAGTAGGCCTCATTCACGAAGCTGATCTATAAAGTGGGTATAAGGAGACTGCCTATAAAATGACAGTCTAATGGGTGTCCACTCTCACCCACCGCTCGCCTGATCAGTGGAGGGTCGTTAGCCGAACGGGTTTGATAGGACCAACTTAATGTCATTAATAGTATAATGATATTATTCAAAGCTTAATAAAACCCAAATCTAGTTACTTTAGGAAAAATGTGAATTGGTGCTAATCCATGAAATTGCACATTGCACTTTATGAAACATTGGTGGAGCGTGTGTGGTTTACCGGCACACCAATAGGGGTTCACAAAGAGTTGCAATGGGTTTCCCGGGTGTTATCATTGTTGATGGAGCGTGTGTGGTTTACCGGCACATCAATTAGAGATGATAATTAACCCGAGAGTACCAAGCTAATTTGCATGGTTATTCACATCCAGTTTGTGATCCTCGGCATCCCAGTCACAAACAGTGGAGCACATCCGAGATTAAACATGCCATTGAAAAGTTCAATGAATCTCAACAGATCTAGGAATTTCATAAGATGAAATCGATAAGTGTTTATCTACCTCAATGACCATTATGTTGTGATTACGGCATCCCTCTTTACACCATAGTTGGGGTATTTTGGATCCTAGCCTTATTAAATAACATATTGGGTAATTATTTAAAAGGATCAATTAAACTAATAAATTCTGTTTATTTTATAGATGTCAAGTGTCAATTCTCCTCCTTCTCCTCCTTTACCCATTTCTGAAAGCATCAGAATGCACCTGCCAAATATGGAAAGGCTGACTGGCCTCAACTGTAAGGAATGGCTTCGTAATTGGAGACTGGTTCTCAGCATTGCTGGCAAGATACATCTCACCGAGTATCCGATCCCGGTCCTACCGGAACAAGTCATCATAAAAGGTTCTTATGATAAACATAACCTCTTAGTTGATGAATCCGAAGAGATTCGTGACCTCATGATATTAACCATTGTCCCTGAGTTCCGCAAGGATTTTGAATCCTTGGGGCCATATGAGTTAATGCAACAGGTTGAGGAAAGGTTCCACTAGGATATTCAAAAGACTTGCAGAGTGCAAGCTAAAAGAGGGAAGTAGCATCAATTTGCATGTTCTTCAGATTGAAGCGTACATAGGCGAATTGTACAAACTTGGTTATTCCATGAGTCAGGAGATGAGTATTGACATTCTACTCGCCTCGCTGACTAGTGAGTACGGTCTGTTCATTCAGACGTATAGAAAGGAAGACCAGAAAAAGACTTTAATGGAAATGCGTCCACTGTTGACTTTATACGAGTCACTCTTGGACATGCATAGCTCCAATGGCTCAGCTACTTCTGGATTAAGTCCAGTGAAGAGACGTAACAAGAAACGGTCCAGATCGTCTGGACATGTCTCAAACTGGGAATCCACTAAATCGGATACAGTCAAGGAATGATTGGAAGACGTTCCAAATTTTTGAAAGCTCAGGTATATCTAAAAACCTCAAAACTCCTGTTCCAAGATTTCTTGATACATAATGTGATAGTCACATTTTGGTTTGTATGCAGGGAATCAAAAAGGCATGGGACTCTGGCGCATAGGAGCATATTTGGATTGGATCCCCAGCTCGTGCAGTTTTGAAGTTTAGATAGATATTAAAATATTGTTATTAGCCTTTAGATGCGTTTTGACATTGTATATCATATATTACATTGTTCAAGGATTTTTTTTGTTTTTAATAAAATTGTCAATTTTCTTTTAACAGCTGTTGTCTGAAAATGTCCTTGAAATGTTATATGAATGTGTTGAATGTATGATTAGTAATAACTTGAATGTTTATGCATCCAAAATGTTTGGATTCAAGAATTGTGTCATTTATGATTGTTAATACAAATGTTATAAGAATCAATTCAACCAAAGGTCCAGTTGGACAGGACTTTGGAATCATTTGACTTAGAGTCACTTGATGAATTAAGTTCTTAATGTGTCAAGAAATGAATCAACCAAAGGTCCAGTTGGATAGGACTTTGGAATCATCTGACTTAGAGTCAGATGATGATTAATGTAACACCCGGTTTTTAATAAAACATCTTTATTTAAATAAATATCAATTTATTCAATAATTAACATTTTGAAGATATTTAGAAATCATTTTAAACATCAATTCACCGCATGAATCCCCAATTAAGCAGCATCAGTGTGTACCCGTCATGCCTATCCGTCATTTCCACCTGTACAACCTGAAATGGTAATTTAAAAGGGAAAGGATAAGCACACGGCTTAGTGAGCTCCAACAACTACACAGCATATCAGTTATACATACTTTACCCCTACTACCACACGTCACATAATCTGCTCTACCCAGTATATTGGATTATAACCTCCTATACGTATCTGCTCAGTAAATCTAATTCCCCTGCTCAGCACTTAGAGCCGCGCATACCCTGTATGTCGAGTCATGCGTATCTGCTCAGTGTCTTTCGTTCGTATCTCTATATTACTCAGTACGTCGTGCCCACACACACCATAACCCAACCCACACAATTATAACAGAAAGATATATATCAATAATATACACACACCTTGGTACTATATACCAACATCTTATAAACATCTTATAAGCACACAAAAATACGGTAAAGGACATATAACGTCCACACAATGTAGTGAGAAACTCACCTGATTATAGTCGACTACAGCGTTTATCTCTGCTTCGTATTCCCTCTTTAACTGTTAACACCGTAAGACATTTATCACTCTTTACTCCTTAACTATACCATAGTTGCTTCACTAGACCCTTCCATAATTCCAACATGATACCTCGTGATTTATCAAGTAAAGGATAGCCAGGTAGAAGATTAGTTGGGGTGGCAGGATCCTTTCAGCATTTTAGCCTTTCGGAAAATCCAACAACCAGATCCCAAGTAATCGGCCTAGACACCATCCTCGTAAGTAAATCACTCGGTATTATTTTTGGAATTACGAATAGTATAACCTCTACATATTATAGTTTAACACTTATAAACTACTAGAGAAATACGATAGTGATTACTCACTTAAGATTGGCGTTTTCGCAAAGCCTTGGCACGTTTCCCGTTCCGCTCTTCCAACACTTCCCGAGCACCTCGTTACCAGCTACCGCTCGCTCCTAACTCCTCCCGACCTATTTTCCTCACCAGAACACTCCTCGATATCGTAAGGTTGTTTGGTGTTTGTTGTGGGTTGAAATGAAGAGGTTAGGCCTCTATTTATAGGGCTTGAAAACACTATTCACGACGTCATCACGACGTCATCACGACATCATCGTCACTATTCACGACGTCATCACGACGTCATCACGACATCATCGTTGATGTCATCACGAGGTAAGCGCTTACTTTATTTCTCGGGTACTATTCACGCCGGAGTTACTATTTACGCCGGAGTTACTATTCATGTCGGAGTTACTATTCACAACGTTTTTTTTCTTTTTTTTAAAAACGGTCGTTACAAGTTCTCCCCCCCTTTATAAGATTCCGTCTCCGGAATCTCCAACGTTGACATACACTTATTCTTCCAGTCAATCATTCTTTATTTCAACACAATACGGTTGTATTAGTAAATCCAAAGGGTATTACCACAATACTGGCACATTAACCACCTCTAATCAACTAGGCCAACCTATTGAGACTACAAAGTACTCGTTATGTAATCTCATACACTCACAATACAGACATCATGGATGCAAGGTACTTGTTATGCATCGTATAATCACATGTTCACCACATCATATCACAACCCCTGCTCTTAACAACCTCAACAGCTCAGCTATTCACCAAACACCCAACTGTATGTGTGTTAGAACTGCCAGCCAATAAAGCCATCACAACATTTGTATGTGGTCCCACCACAATTACTGCTCATAAGATCCACAACACATATGTGGTCCTACCAAATGTGGCCCCACTAAATAAGTGGTCACAACCACAAGTACTATTAACCCCCAGAATAAATGGTCACAACTACAAGTTACCAGTGGCCCCACGGAATAAGTGGTCCCAACCACAAGTACAAGTAGCCCCATAGCATAAGTGGTCCCAACCACAATACTAGTAGCCCCACCTAATAAGTGGTCCTAACTACAAGTATAAGTGGCCCCACAGAATAAACAGCTTTTCGCTCTAAAGGCTTAACGGTTAACACACATACGACTGCACAGCTCTGCAACCAACCATATGACACCAAGAATCCTCATATGAGCTCAGCCTCCACATACAACTACAAAATCTCCACCCACCATAGGATACCATATCCATGGTTATCACCACTTAATACTTACGTATTCGTCCGCACAGCTAATATCAACTAGATATTCAACCAGCTACCGACACAGTTTATCCACGGTTACTTGCCTACGGGTTACCTACTTAAGAGCTATTCACTTAGTCATTTACCCAACACACATATGCTAACAAGATAGTTATCTTGGTCAGTTAGCAATATTTTCTCAACTCATTATTTTCATATACTAACAGATTTTAAGTACATGATACACTGATAGGCCACATCTAGCCTATTATGATACATTCGTTCATAGTATTCACTACCTACATGAATACCCTTACGCCACACCACTATGTCATCTGCACTCTCTCGAGTTGTTATTATATGTCCATCCCATATACACGTACATCTCTTGTACGGGAATGGATAAAACTCTAATTCTGCAAACATACGACACCACGTATAAAACCTTATGTTTCTAGCATGTACACGTATATCTGTACGTATACTTTTCACATCTATATACTGCTTTAGTTCACGTATGTCTTCTTCCAAATTATGCCATCCAGTTACTGGATCCCAATTTCTGCTGATACGCTCACATACATCCTCAGCCTTCATCATTATCGTACTACAGTCGTCTGACACACTTCGTATATAAAACTTGTTAACCAACAACTGTAGATGACCTGGAAGCCTCACATATATCTCCATATCTGGAAATGAAATTTGCGATTTATGCTCTTCTCTAAATAACATTACGTTTATTTATAGTCGATCAAAATCAACTATTTTAGCGATCAACATCTTCTTTTTATTATCCACTATCTGTGCTTTTCTTAGTAACGAAGGGACTTAGCGTATCATTTTTACACAGCTCATCCACCATAGTCACATCAACTGTTCACTAATTAACTACTAAGAAAAGAAACGTCACCAGATTCTAAATCTTTCGAGTACCCCAACCAGCGTCCCAATTATTCCTAATAAATTCTATGATTGCCAATCAATAGATTGGATAGTATAAATACAGCTTATCAGCATACACATTGATTAGTTATACCCTCAGTGTATTGGATTCCTTACGACTAACTCCCGATTCGAACGCGGATCCTGTGCTTTCAATAGTAGGAGCTCTACTACTATCTTCCACACCTACCCTCGTTCGTTTCAGAACTTGTCCAGAAGTCCCCAATTCACTTCTCACGATAATTTTACCACCTATACCCCAGGTTGTTTTACGAACATAGTCGTAGAAAATTTTTCACAAAAAAGGATTTACCTTATGGATATCACTTATCAAGGAACATGCAACTTGGCCGACTCAAAAATTCTAGGACTATTTAGTTCCTACTGCCTACACTTTAATGGCATTTAAGCACACATATATTACAGAAATAGCAACAAAGACTAAGCACTTAACCTTTTCCCCACTGACGTCGGCTGACGGTACACACTGCGTCTTTGCAACAACATTCATTTAACCCCTTACTCGAAAAACAACTTATAATTTCTTGTAAAAATATTTCCAAAGAAAACTTTTAAGTCTCAAGCTTGAGATCAAAACCCATCAAGTGAGTCTGATTCACTCAAGCCTTGGCTCTGATACCAACTTGTAACACCCGGTTTTTAATAAAACATCTTTATTTAAATAAATATCAATTTATTCAATAATTAACATTTTGAAGATATTTAGAAATCATTTTAAACATCAATTCACCGCATGAATCCCCAATTAAGCAGCATCAGTGTGTACCCGTCATGCCTATCCGTCATTTCCACCTATACAACCTGAAATGGTAATTTAAAAGGGAAAGGATAAGCACACGGCTTAGTGAGCTCCAACAACTACACAACATATCAGTTATACATACTTTACCCCTACAACCACACGTCACATAATCTGCTCTACCCAGTATATTGGATTATAACCTCCTATACGTATCTGCTCAGTAAATCTAATTCCCCTGCTCAGCACTTAGAGCCGCGCATACCATGTATGTCGAGTCATGCGTATCTGCTCAGTGTCTTTTGCTCGTATCTCTATATTACTCAATACGTCGAGCCCACACACACCATAACCCAACCCACACAATTATAACAGAAAGATATATATTAATAATATACACACACCTTGGTACTATATACCAACATCTTATAAACATCTTATAAGCACACAAAAATACGGTAAATGACATATAACGTCCACACAATGTAGTGAGAAACTCACCTGATTATAGTCGACTACAGCGTTTATCTCTGCTTCGTATTCCCTCTTTAACTGTTAACACCGTAAGACATTTATCACTCTTTACTCCTTAACTATACCATAGTTGCTTCACTAGACCCTTCCATAATTCCAACATGATACCTCGTGATTTATCAAGTAAAGGATAGCCAGGTAGAAGATTAGTTGGGGTGGCAGGATCCTTTCAGCATTTTAGCCTTTCGGAAAATCCAACAACCAGATCCCAAGTAATCGGCCTAGACACCATCCTCGTAAGTAAATCACTCGGTATTATTTTTGGAATTACGAATAGTATAACCTCTACATATTATAGTTTAACACTTATAAACTACTAGAGAAATACGATAGTGATTACTCACTTAAGATTGGCGTTTTCGCAAAGCCTTGGCACGTTTCCCGTTCCGCTCTTCCAACACTTCCCAAGCACCTCGTTACCAGCTACCGCTCGCTCCTAACTCCTCCCGACCTATTTTCCTCACCAGAACACTCCTCGATATCGTAAGGTTGTTTGGTGTTTGTTGTGGGTTGAAATGAAGAGGTTAGGCCTCTATTTATAGGGCTTGAAAACACTATTCACGACGTCATCACGACGTCATCACGACATCATCGTCACTATTCACGACGTCGTCACGACATCATCGTTGATGTCATCACGAGGTAAGCGCTTACTTCATTTCTCGGGTACTATTCACGCCGGAGTACTATTCACGCCGGAGTTACTATTTACGCCGGAGTTACTATTCATGTCGGAGTTACTATTCACAACGTTTTGTTTTTTTTTCTTTTTTTGAAAAACGGTCGTTACAATTAAGTTCTTTATAAAGCACATGTGGCAAGAAATGAATCACCCAAAGATCCAGAGGATAGGATTTTGGAATCAGTTGACTTAGAGTCAACTGAAGATTGCAAGTCTTGAACAAAGTTAACAAAGTCATTAGTCTACATAGATATGTAAAAGACATTGAGATTAAGAGCAATGGACACACCTGTTGCGGTGTGTTGCTCGAATCTTGATATAGAACACAATTGTTTGTACTTCACGATATTTATCATTCGGTATGACGAATATGACTTCGCTTATCGGGATAAGCGATTGAATTGAAACCTTGAACAGTTCAAGAACTTCAACGGAAGTACAAGTTCCATAGAACCTGAGCAATAACATAAACTGAGAAAAATGTTTCACAGTTCATTCTCTTCCAAGAACATTAATGGTTATAATGTGTCTAAGGGAAGATAATGGAGCATTGGTCGAAACAGTTCGATAATCTATGTATGAGATACATTGCCAATTAGTTTCCAATAATTTGAATACTATACCAGTCAGTTCATATAAACCATATTCCGACCACATCCTAGACTAAGTAGGTCCTGCAGACACTGTCTGAAATGTAAAGCTGGGATTATCCCACTTGTACATAGAAAAGTCCAGGGTCTTGTAGTGTTCATCTGAACCTCATGACTAGCCTGAACATGATCAGCATTGCCATTTCATTGGCTATCCCACTGCAACTATATGAGAGAAGCTCTTTTAGAAAGAACTCATGGTCTAAGGAAACAGTGGGAGTTAGTGCAGTCCTGAATGTGTTCAGGATTAGCCAAGTGAAAGAACCTTTAGTCATCACTAGGCCTGAAACAAAAATTGGATTTCTGTTTTACAACTGACATAATCTTCTCTTGACCAGTAGTATTGATCACCATCATAAGTAGTTATGATTGAGGTGACATACCGATTGGTGGTAAAACACTATAGTTGGTATAGATTTACAATCCGACTACTTGGAAGCATTGGTGAGCCCGGTTGCTGCCAAACAAGAGAACCTTAGGGCGAGACACAGTCTATGTGAAAATTTGATTGATTTTACACCTGGTCTAAAAACCAATGGGAGTAACTGAATCATCAAAAGAAAGCAACATGGACAGATACATACCTTCAGAACATCTGGTTGAGTGAGACGATACTCAGAGTCAACTAATTGATTCCGGGAGAAGCAATCTCAATAGGGGATGGAATCCGAAAGTATATTATATGGCACATTGTGAATCGTTAGTGGAGTGCGTGTGGATCACTGGCACACTAATAGGGACTCACAAAGAGTGTCCCAGTACAAAGGTACATGAGCCCGAGATTACCCCATGGGCATCTCGCAAGATAGGATATTCAGATTCTCAAAAAATATGTCAACGGATTGGATTTTTGAGAAAGGGCTGAAAGATTTCCATTAAGATGTCAGAAGGTTTGGAATCTCAAAAGGTACCAAAAGTCCTGGATTTTGTGAATAGTCCATAACCGTGTCAAAGCCAGTGGGAGTGTCGCTGTTGTCTACCATCTCTATACGTGGGATACATATTGTTTCTAGGAAACGTCTCTTTTCATTACAAAGTGTAATGACTAAGTGTTAAGAGACGGATCGCTATGAAAGCCTTAATAGAAATACGGCATACTCTGGTGGTTGCAAACGTCTATGAGATAGATTCAGACTTTGCCAAAATGATCTTGATGAGATTCAAGATGCATAGACCCAGGAAAATGGTTTTCTTATCATTGAAAAGTGTGATGACTTGGCATGAAAGAAATTAAGAAGGTGCAACATACTCACGTAATTCACAGTCATCTATTGGATAGATGAAATCGCCAGCCTAGACATAGCCATTGTAAGCATGATCTTGATAAGATTCAAGATGCATGAGAAGAGTCTCCGAAAGGAAATAGTTTTTCAAAAAACATGACACAAGGATTATAAATAATCTTTGGATTCCGAAAGGGTTTGGAATAAGATTGGATCGGGTTCCACAAGTTTCTTGGATCGATCAAAATGTCATGAACATGTCCTGATGACTTGATGCTTAGGGCATAGTAAGTTGGATTCAGGACATTGTCTGGCTAAGAATACTGGATGGATTGTTTGAACTCAAGTGAGAATTCATTAGGAAATGATTGGGGTGATAGTGTTAATTTGAAAGATTTTCAAATTGGTAATTATTAACGTTAGGACATGATGTTAAAGAACATAATGGTTAAAGAATCTCGATGGTATTCTGATGGAGCGTGTGTGGTTCACCAGCACATCATAACACCTCAAAATAGTCTTAGGGTGCAGTCAAGTAGACTAAAGACCATAGAACCATAGGAAGTCACAGTACACATTACCAGAATGGAGTTAGGAGAGAAATTGACAGGATAACATATTGAGATGTCATCGGATGAACATCCGATTGGATCATCTGCAATAAAGTGTATAAGTATAAGATACTTTGGAAACATAGAAAGAGTGTAAGGTTCATGAAGACACAGCTGTAAAATTAGAATTGAAAGTTTAAAAGAAATCTTGAAACCGATAATAGTTTATAACAAAGTCCGACTTGGTGATTACATTGTGGAGACTTGGTACTAAGCAGGAGTAGCTGCCAGTCAGATCTTTATGTTTCACTTTCGCATGTTTTACTTTTCGAATAATTTAATTATTCAGAAAGGTCCACAGTCGCTCATACTTTGGGAAGTAAGTATTGAATCAAGACTGTCATGAATTGGTTTGTAGACTGTCGAAGGAGTTAGACATGGCAATAGGATTGCTACAACATTCATGAGTACTTAGAAATAGAGATTTGAGTATTGGATAAACCCACGCTCAATAGATTGCTTCATGGATTATATCACAAGCAATGTTGAGACGATAATATCTTATGATCTTGAAGTGGAAAGATATGAATTATAATTTACAAGGCAGTTGTTCATTAATAATACGAAAACGTATCGGTAACTCGATGTTATAAAACGTGTTGTTGTGAATGATTTGACTGGTAAAAGATATAAGCATATGAGTTGAAGCTTATTCGTTCCTTGACCTTGATGGGAAACAGATATCTGTAGGCCTCTCGATGATTTTGAAGTTGACTAAAGTGCTGGCCAGCCTGGACTAAATTGATGTGTTCAATTAGAAGTTCTAAAGTCATAAGCAGAATCAGAAATCGGGAAACAGAGTATCGGACAGAGATTGATCTCAATCCATGTCTCGTGTCTGAAAATATCTTGTTGAACGGAGGATCATATGATCACTTATCTATCGACAGAACTGACTAGGTCAGAGTTCGGCAGCAGTTTCTAGGAAGCTACAGTTTGCTGATTAATTAGATGTTAAATTGGTAATTATAGTCATAGACTTATCCAAGTGGGAGACTGTTGGATTATGTGTCTAAGCCATGACTAATAATTAGTATTTATCTAATTAATAGTAGCATAGTCCATTTGGGTTGCCCTTATAGCTGGAAGTTTGGTAGAAAGTTCAGTAGAGAGAAAGATTGATTTATTATATGATTAATAAATCAATAAAATAAAATAAATAGTTTATTGATATATTAAAGTGATAATATATTAATTAGAAACTATATTAATTAATTATAAATTAATCTGGAATTAAATGGAATTAATTTGGTGATTAATTTAATTAATTAAAGGTGCAGGGACTAGAATTGTAATTATTCAATAGTTGAGTAAGTGACAATTATAGCAGTATTAAAAGTGGCGAAATTTATATATGGAAATATATAATTTTTGATTTTAATATATATATAGATAAATAGGTTTGAATTATTAAGATAAAGGTTTATCTTAATTTGAATTCAAAAAGGTTTATCTCTAAAGGTTTATCTGGTCATCTGCTGGAGGCTATAAATAGGGAGCCCCAGAGACCATAAACCTGCGCCATTTTTGACCTGGACTCTCTAGAATTTTGTTCTCCTCTCCTTCTTCTGGGTGTGATCTCATTTGAGGCATGACACTTGTGCTGCTTTGCTTCCAAGAAATCCTAAAAGGTTAGTTTTTCTGATTTTATACTTTTAGTTATTTTCTTGTGGCCTTTAGGAATTTATTATATATTCAATTAGAAGAAAAAATAGATCCTTATAGGTTGCATATGAACTTAGGTTTATAGTTTATTGATTTGCATAAAACCCTTCATTATTCTCTAAGAATGGAACACAAAAATTGAACCAATTCTTGAAGAATGGAATGCAGAAAACACGATTTTATTGAATGGAAAACATCATGAAAGTTGATTATTGAAGAATGGAATGCAGAATTGAAGAATGGAATGAAAAAGAATGTAATACAGAAGAATGGAAAACAGCATCGAAGTTGATTCTTTAAGAATGTTCATTCTTTTTCAATTCTTATTCTTTTAGAATAGTATTACTTTGATGTAATTTTTTCAGTGACTCATCATTCTTTAAGAATGTTTTGGTATTATGTGAAATATCATCTACTGCAACTTACGACAGTATCATTTTTTTACTTCGAGATTTGTTGAAAACTCATTTAAAAGTCAAATTTGATTAAAAACACGTTAAATTAAAATTAAAAAATTAAACCTGATAAAGGAAATGTTCAAACTCGCCTCCTGGAAATCCGCCACTTCCTAATTTATTAAAACCAAAAGTCCTATTTACCCTTCTGGAGGTTTTAATATAGAAAATAATTAATTTTTTTCCTTTTAATTACCATCATGCCATTATGATCATAACTCTCCATTTTTTTGATCTAATAGCCACAAATTGGTCCTACAGTCTCACAATAATTAGAAAATGTATTTAATACTAACTCACACACACACACACACACACACTCTCTCTCTCTCTCTCTATATATATATATATATATATATATATATATATATATATATATATATATATATATATATATATATATATATATATATATATATATATATATATATATATATATATATATGTAGAAGTTCAAATGAGACCATGTAAATTTTGTGAGACCGGGAGACTTAATCCTAGCCACTCATTTTGGAGATCAAAAAATAAAAAAAATTAAAATACGCTAAAATAATGAGAATTTTCAAAAAAAAAAATTTCTACTTATTTTCGTTACTTATTCTATCTAAAAAAAATTTATAAAAAAATCGAAAAAAACCCTGGAAAAAGCAAGAAAATATTCTAATAGAATGTTGTTGGATGTTGCATATTCTAATACAATATTACACAAAATAGTGTAATATTCTACTAGAATATGAAAAAAAAACGTTAATTTTTTTTAAATCTTTTTAATTTTTTTAATAAAAAAATGACGAAAATAATAAATAAATATATTTTTTTGATTTTTTCATTTATTTTGCATATTTTAATTTTTTTTGTTTTACACCTAAAATGAGTGGCTAGGATTGCGTTTCCCGGTCTCACGAAATCTAATGGTCTCATATGAACTTAACCTATATATATATATATATATATATATATATATATATATATATATATATATATATATATATATATATATATATATATATATATATATATATATATATATATATATATATATATATATATATATATATATATATATATATATATATATATATATATATATATATATATATATATATATAGTAAAGATCAAATGAGAACTAAAAAAATCATGAGAAATGGGGAACCAAATATGGACCTTTAGATCAATATTTGCTGGTTGCGCCTTAGGTAATCGTCAACCGCCCTAGGTTGCGGGGCTGATTACCCTCAGGTGAAACCATATCTATTCGCTGGTTCCAAAAAAATATGGACCTTTAGATCATAAATTTTGATGGCCTAGATCATTAGTGGCATGATTGTAATTATAATCAAATTTAAAAACATATTAGATTTTTTAAAAATGAATACAAGAGTAAATCAGGGATTAAAAATCGATCCTGGTAATATGCAATCCCTGTGAATCAGCCTAATATATCTCTCTCTATCTCTCTTGATCGTGTTCTCTCACCTCCCACTCCATCCCTAATGGTTCGTCGGCTCCTCCCTAATGGCATGAAGATTGGATTGGAAGCAGACGACATCGGAGATGAACACCACGATATCTAATCTGATGGCTTTTCTTCCCCTTCATGGCCGGAAAATGAGTGAACGAGACGCGATATCTAATCTGATGGCTTTTCTTCCCTGCTCTCAAACGGCTCTCTAATCCGATGGCTTTTCTTCCCCTTCATCGGCTCTCTAATCCGATGGCTTCTCACTGCCTGCTCTCTTCTTCGGCGACCACACTGCTAATCCTCCCTCGTTCCAATGTCATCGCCGCCATAGACATTGTCTTCGGTACAAATCCGGCATCGACAGCAACCACCATCAAAATGGAGACAATGGAACGATTTCAGCAGGTAAACCTTCTATTTCAGTTGCTATAAAGTCGATTGAGTCTTGTAAAGTTGATTCGGAGTTGGAAATCGCAAATGGTAGTTCCAACTTAACAATTTTTTCAATCGATATGGGTTTGGATTTGATTAATTTTGTGCAAAAGGGTGTTAGCGTTGATGATTCTTCTATTATTTTGAATTCAATTGTTGTGGATTTGATTATTTCTCGAACTGATGCCCAGATTTCGAAATTTCTTCTTCAATGGAGTCTGTGGGTGTTCAAAATCATACTGGATTAGTTTTGATGTCTCATGTTGCTGATGTCTTGATGGATCCTGATGGTGATCGAGAATTGCAGGTAATTGTTAAGGATTCTGTTTTCACCGGTTCTAAAGATTTTGTGGGAAACCTAATCTTTTAAGTTCTTATCAGGTACATGTTTCTCGCCCTTATTGTTATCGCATTCGTTCAATCAATTTTCCCACAGCCTTGATGAAGCTTATTGGTAATTGCTTTGTTTTCCTCCCACAATTAAAAAACAATTAGACACAAACTTGATTTCGTCATTATAAATCATTTTCTTTGTCGGCACAAACAAATTAAATTATATTGTTTTACGTCGGCGCAAACAATATGCCTTTCATTTGTATTGCTTTTACAAAATTAGTTCATTTGTTGCTCCAGTGGATCTTACTTATTTGTAATTAATTAGATAAAAAAAGAGAACTTACTTATAATTAAAGATCTATGTCAAAAGTTGTAAAATCAAAAGCGAAGATAATGAACTATTTGATGTTCCTGGATTGTTGTTTAAAGGTTGTAAAAAGGTTTTACACATATATATACACACATGTGTATATACATGTGTATATACACATATGTGTATACACATTCCTAAATATGCATATGTGTATGTGTATATGTGCTCATGTGCATATGTTATGCATATATGAATATAAAAATGTATTTTTATGAATGCTCATATGTATTTTCCATTTGTTGATTTATATATGTGTGTGCATATATGCATGTGTGTATATGTATATGTGTACATGTGCATTTACGTATGTGTGCATATATACATATATGTTCAGATGTGTATATTTGCATACATGCATATATGCATAAATACATATGTGCATAGATATATGTGTCTATGTGCATGTGTGTATATATATGTTCGTTAAAATGTGAATATATGTGGACAATTAGATGTGCATTTGTTCATGTGTGTATATGCATGTTTGTATTAATACGCATGTGCATATGTATATTAATAAATCGAATGATATGCATATGTATATCAATTTGTTCATATACACACATGTGAGTATTTGTATATATGCATAAATACATTTGTATTTGTTCATATGTGTATATGCATGTATGTATTTATTTTAATGTTTTTGAATATACATTTATATTAATTTATATTAATGTTTTTGCAGATTTTGAAGAAATGATCAATGAAAGTGAAGAACTGAAAAGTGACAAACTAAAAAATGAAGATATCATGAATTTTTTTTTTATATTTTTTGTATGTATTGGTCATTGTTTCTAATAAATTTGTATATATCGTTCAAAACAGTTGTATATTATTATTTTTAATAAATCGTTTTTTTGTTGTTTGTATTCATAATTAAATGCAAGAATATGTATATATGAATTTCGAAAATATGCATATATGCACCTGCGAATATGTATATATGCACTTGCATATAAATAAATATATGTGCATATATGCACCTGGGAATATGTATATATGCACCTGCGAAACATGCATATATGCACCTGCGAAAATATGAAAATCTGAAAATGAAAAATTGATTTATAAAAACGAAAATTTGATTTTTTTTTTAAATTTGAATATTCAAATCTAATAGGCTTAATTATAGGAGATGGTTATTGTTGTTGCCCAAAATAAAAAGATTCAGTATTAAATGAGATTTGTTAAATGACTATCATGTCCTTTTATGATTCAACCAATCAGAAAGAGTTCTCTGGTTCTCATGAAAATATTGGTTCTCATATAAGTGTCAAAATTGGGCTAAGGTGTCAATAATTCAGACGAGTAAGCATTTTTAAAGTACGAAAGAAACTATATGTGTCGATATTAATGTACGAAACCTTTGAATCTTTATTTTGAATTCACAGTATAAATAGCCATATTCGTTCGTTTCAAAATGAATACAAATAAATTTCAAGAAACTACAAATAGTTAGACTGGGATTATAGAAGTTTTGAAGGTAACATTTTATAGTAAATTGGCTATTTATAAGTATAGTTTATCGATTCAAAATCGTTGTTATAATTATGATTCAAGGCTGTTAAAATATTTTTATAATCACGTTAATGTTATATTTTAATCGCATCGTTTTAATCCGTTTAAACTTATTTCGATATACGTTAATATATAACTAAAATATTATTAGTTATATTTTAATTTACGTTTATTTGTTCAATAACTATTATATCCGATCAACGAAATATATGAAATTTTTGTTAGTACGTTATTATATAACAGAAATATTATTAGTTATGGTTATTTTAGTTAGTGACGTTAGACATATTTTTTAACCGTTTAGATCAATGAGTTATTGTGGGGACTATTAAGGAATTGAAACATATACATACTGTTTTAGGTGAGTCATGTAGTATTTTTTTTTAAAAACTGGGTGCACGTTAAAATTACGATTTTTATAAAGTGATATATCTTCAAAGGATTTGGCATTGATGGCAATATTTTGTTACCAAAAAAAGTTTTGCGATAATATATTGATGTTGGATTTTTATTCAATAATACGCATACTTGAAAAGTTTACTACAATCATTTTATAAAGTTTTACTTGAAATAAATGTATTTTCCATTGTATGCTATTATTGATTAAAGATGGATGTAATTGTAAATCAATTGCTACAATGAAATATGTTGGATGATGTTTGGCAACACGTGGTTACTGTATTTAAGGTTTCGGTCGATGCGAATTAGTAATCTTCATGGGTAGCGCCCATTTGATGTCACGAATGACATTGGAGTTGTAGTAACGAGATGTAACTCGGGGTGATATGCATAGAGTCTGGAGGTACTGTCTACTCCAGGACCACACTCCCACTGATCCGGGGGATGTTGAAATCAGTCTGACGGTCAATAGAATTGCTTTGTGCTTTTTCATTCATACCGGAAAACCTGTCGATGATTATAAATAAAAGCACTTAGGTGAACCTTGTGCGGTAACTGAGCGTTACAATTACAATTGATAAACTGAAATTATATTGAGAGAGAATGTTAGCAGCCCAAAACAACTGAAATAGTTTTGCGAATTTGAGTAATGGACTGACGACATTCGAGGTGGTGGTCATTCACCACACATTTCGTTGACTTTAACAAGTTTAAATCTCAATTTTATATATATATATATATATATATATATATATATATATATATATATATATATATATATATATATATATATATATATATATATATATATATATATATATATATATATATATATATATATATATATATATATATCTTTCACGTTTTAGAACTATTAAGAAAAAAAGCTTATAAGCTTGAGTTGCCTCTTAAGCTCGAGGGCATTCACCACACATTTCATATGTGTTGTTCAATAACCATCCGCAGGCTCTGCAACTCACATGCCCCCACCATATGCATATTATAACTACGACGCTTATAATTTTTTTTATTTACCATATGAGGATTTCTGATTAATAAGATACTTATATAAATTTCATTTTGTAAGTTTGTAACTCATTCTATATTTTTTAATTTTTTGTGTATGAAGATCGGACTTTTTAAGCCCGGCTTAAGCTAGATTTTACATGTAATCTTTAGCATGTTAGGTTTTCATATTTAAAAACCAAGTCATGCTAAACCCTATGTTACCCAGGCGATGCCAAAACTTTTATTCATGGAATTCAGAGTACTTAGTGCTATTTATATATATATATATATATATATATATATATATATATATATATATATATATATATATATATATATATATATATATATATATATATATATATATATATATATATATATATATATATATATATATATATATATATATATATATATAGAGAGAGAGAGTTAGGATTAAATACATTTGGTAAGTATTGTGTGAATGTAGGACCAATTTTGGACCATTAGATTGAAAAAATCAAGGGCTTAGATGATAGTGGCAATTGTGTAATAAAAATGAAAGAATTAAATAAAAATAATTGAAATCGGTCAATTATACCAGTTAGGGTATAATGGACAATTACATATACCTACAAATAAGGAAACAATATAATATTCAAATCAATCTTGAATATCATAACTATAATTACGGAGACGTTATCCTTTCTATAGTTAACTGTTTAATATTGTTTATATTCTTAAAGAATGAAAATATGATGCATATGGAATTTCTGAAGAAATGCATTAAATACAGAAGCAGTAGATGAAAATTTCACATAGCACAAAACATTGTCAAAGAATAATGAGTCATTGAAGAAAAATACATCAAAATAATGCATATTCTAAAAGAATAAGCGTTAAAA
Source organism: Cichorium intybus (assembly GCA_023525715.1). Lineage (NCBI taxonomy): Eukaryota > Viridiplantae > Streptophyta > Magnoliopsida > Asterales > Asteraceae > Cichorium > Cichorium intybus. The sequence goes on along the minus strand of CM042016.1, from coordinate 52,203,890 downwards.
AAGGATGAAAGCGTAAATGAAAGTGTAACTACTTCATTCTCCGAGAATGATTTGATTATAAATAAGCGTAACTACTTCATTCTCTGAGAATGCTTTGTTAAAACTACTTCATTCTCCGAGAATGGCTTGATTCTAAAGAAGCGTAACTACTTCATTCTTCTGTATTACATTCTTTTTCATTCCATTCTTCAGTTCTGCATTTCATTCTTCAAGAATCAGCTTCGAAGGTGTTTTCCATTCAATAATTTGTATTTGTGGCTTGATTCTAAATAAGCGTAACTACTTCGTTATCTGAGAATGGCTTGTACCAAGTCAACGATCCCTTTAAACATCTTTTTCCATGAACCTTCTCGATCTTTAGAAGTGTTATCAGCCGACGAATATATTGAAACAATTTCAACATTCAGTGATTCGTCACTCGTATCTGATTTTTTGGAAAACAAAAACCCTACATCGAGAAGGATACATGTTTTTTAAAAATAAATCAGACTTGTTAATAGAAATTTTGTAAGATAACACATTAAGTGACATAAACTACATAAAACTAAGAACAAACAATTATATATGATATATTATTTACAAACAAGCAGCAATAATCATCTGATTATTTGACTTCTTTTAAAAGAAGTCAAAATGTGAATAATCTATTAGATTTTTCTGTAAAATTTACACTATTAATTATCAAAAAGGTATGCAGCGCCTAAAATTACTATATAATTCCTTTCCCCAATGAGACAAATCACCAAACAATCTGCCTATTAGGAACCTGTTAAAAAATAACTAAGAATATGACAAATTCGCAATAATAATTTTAGTATACAATTTTTATGAAATTTTATACAGGTTGAAATGTAGGACTTCCACTTTTCTTTCCAACTAGCGGGTGACCCGTGCGTTGCACGGGTCGATGGGTTAGAATTTCCAAAGTACAATGTCTTAATAAAAAGAAATAAAAAGAACATTGTCATAATAGATACAAAGAAATGAAAATGTAATGCTACTATAAAAAAAATAAATGAAAGTATGTCGCCTTAAATAAAAATTTACTGAACATCTATTCCTTTGTTACTTTATGTACCAACTTTTCATGCCACCACATGTAATTGTATCTTCCTACTCTGCTTTGTGTAACTTCCTTTTTTGATCAAACTTGCTAAAAAATGAACATCATAAAAACATAGACAAATTATTAAACATTCTGAATAAATTACGCACAGTTTTTACAACAGTTTTCGAAAGTTGGATGTTTTCAATAAGAATCCTTAAAGTACAAAAACTAAATTAGAGACAAAAAACAAAAGTACATTGCTATTTAAAGTACCTTTCAGATCAGATTTTCTTTCCAACCCTCACAGTGCGCACCTGAACACAATACCGCAAAGTACATTGCTATTTTAACTATCTTTGTTCTGTTTTTGACTTTTTTTCTATTATATATATATATATATATATATATATATATATATATATATATATATATATATATATATATATATATATATATATATATATCCAAAAGTAGTGTAAAAGTGACTGACAGCTTTGTTTTTGTAGAAATCAACTTGACCAACATCCATTGATGGAGTATTCTTTAAGGTTTACCAAAGAGTATACACAACATCAATGTTGTTCACTTTACTTCCTGTCAATTTCAACATATATTTAATTTCTACCCATTTTTAAAAATGTCTCAATTTGAGTTGCATTCGATAATATTTAAAAATTTACCTTGGATGGAATTAACTTTCACAGGTAGAGCACAATCTTCTGGACCTTTGCTCGCTCATACGATTCTACATACCGGCTGGAAAGATAGTGAGCAATGTGATTGAAAATCCCCACTTTACCCTCAGTCGTGTCTGTTGTCTCTCAAGTCAACCTGCAAATATTTTCTTCACTTCAATTATATGAACATTGTTTCATCAATGAAACTGAATAACCATCAATGATTTAATATGAAAGGTGTAATAACTGAACGCATACATCATTTTTGCAGCACAGTCACGAAATTTGAAGAAATAAATTGAAGTGAGCTCATACCTTATAATCGTACAATTTGAACACCAACTCTGAAAATCAAACAGCTATAGGTGAAAAACCGCATGGTTAGAACTCTAATGTCGAAAGCTGAACACCTGTTCTTTAATTTATAGTGATGAAACAACAAAAAGGACCTAACTTTGATGTATTCTAAATAAAAAGTACAATGCTATAAATGTTGGTTTTTCAAAGTACAGTGCCTTAATAAGAAAACTTAAAGCATAATGTTGTGAAGCTTGTAACATAAAGAAATGAAAGTAGGATGCTATAATACATATATAAATAAAAGTACATACCTGATCACATGAAAAGCAATCACATTTAAAACCAATATGTTTTTGCACACAACCTTCATTTTTATTTGAATTGCATATTTCACAAGAATCTTTAAAATGAGATCTTTTGCTTCCGGGATGTCCACATAATGAACAATGAGATAACTTTATTTTTGTCGTGTTTTCATCTAAATTATGGACGGAATTGCCCTCGTAGTAAATATCTTCTGTGTTCCTTTTTAGAATTTTTATTTTTAATCATAAAATCTTGACACACATGTCTTGAATTTATATATTGAATGATATAATTTATATTTTATTCCGAGGCTAAATGGCATACCTTAATTGGCATGTGTTTTTTTTTCAAGCAAGAAGGATCGAAGAACCAAGGATCTCGATTACAATTTTGAAAATAGTAAACATGTGGAATTAAATTTAAGTTAGCTACATTCATATATCTTTTATCAAATTGTATTATCTTTTGATTTTATAGAGGTCTTCGTTTTGAGGCGTATAGTTGAAAATACATGATCATGTTCATTGTTTTTCGTACCAAATCCTTACGAACAGTAGAAGCAGAAGGAGCTTCTTTCACGTATTCTTACATGGCTTGTAGAAGAAATGAAGATGGGGGCTACAATATAAATAAACAAAAAATGAATTAGATAGTGTTAAAAATGACAAAAAAAAAAAAAGTTGAATTGAATGCAAGAAATAGTAATGTATTTCCACATATTCGTACTTTATCCATCCACTTTAAATAAGAGTCTTTTGACCTTTTTGCCCCTGTTTTCTATTAACAAAAATATGAAGAGAGTGAAAATCTAAAAAATCTGAAACGTCCGTTTCAACTTGTTAAATTGGTCCATAGTAAAATATTGCACCTTTTCATAGTTTATATGAAAAACCATTTTCTTGCATAAATTGGAAAATGTGTAAGGTTGTTATATAAAAATGAATTTAATTATTTTTAATAAATACTATGAGTAGTGATAATAATAATAATAATAATTACCTGACAAATACTGCATTTGATGTCCCCTGAACCCAAACTATGCATCATTCTTCCATCTTCTAATTGCACATACTGATATATACTTTTTAATGCATTTTGATAATTCCTCTTTAGATAATGATGTGCTGACTGTACCCATTTTCTCTTCAAGTGCTAGTAGTTCCTATGAAAAAAAAAATAATAATAATAATAATAATAATAAAATTCCATCAAATCATGGACGAAACTGATTTTCAAAAAAGGCTATATTAAATGATAATAATAATATTAAAACTTAGAAAACAAACCTCGTATGACATGTTATCAATATCCAGTCTCATGTCCCTATGTTGATCATACAAGTTAAGCCCACCAAGGAATAAATTTGCTTCAAGTGCGAATAATTGCTGAAAATTAAAAAAGAATTAAAGTTGATAACTATTTACAAATTTAAGCGTATTTTAATTCTTTCTTTTGTTCATAGAGACCAAAGACTAATTACTTCATATGTTAACTCCTTATTTTGTTCAATCCTATCAAGTGCCGGTAGTACCTGCAAATGACCACATTAACATTATGGTAAGGGTATTCTTGTCTTTTTTCAAAAACAAAAAGATTGAGAGAAAGAAATTACATCTGCAATTCCATCAAGGGTAAAACGCCGTGTTCCATTAGCCATAGTAGATGAAGTCTCTGTATCTGTAGAAGATGAAACCGTTTCGGCATGTGAACTTGAAGTGTCATGATTATGAATCACATCAACAGAGTTGACCGATGATGATAAGTCAACGGACTCTTTTAAAGAGTCCATCTTCAATGACCTTCGTGTCCTCACTGATGACACGCCATTTGCTTTAGAAGGTGTGCAATTTCTTGAGTTTTTAGGGGCAGAAACTGAAATTCCAGAAGTAGAGACAACAGGACGCCCTTCGTTTGCTGGTAACCCAATCACCCTTTTACCTTTACCAGATGAACTGCTTTCACCTTGAAAGAATCTTCTCCTTCTTCCATTGTTTGACTCGGGTTGACTATTTTCCATGACAGATGAACACACTTTCTTGATTCTGGAGCTTGATGATGCAACTTCAGTGTTTCTTGATTTCAACTTGCGTTCTTGAATTCCAAAATCATTTGGAAGAGTAGTTACCTTTTTGGGAATTGTTTCTATCTTAGAAGGAATCTTTTTCTCTGTTTCTTGTGGAGATTTTTTCACATTGGTAACTGAAGAAGAAGAAGAAGAAGAAGTCTTTGATGATGAACTGCGTGATACTTCTTTGACAGATGAAGAACGGATTGAAGGCTTTGAAACTTTTGGTCTCTCTAAACATTTGTTCTTAGTAACTTTAGTGTGACTAAGTCTGCCACAGCAACCAATTCGGTTGCAGGATTGAGGAGTTGCATTTTGAGAGGCAGCAGCTTCTCTTATACCAGTGACTGATTTCTTTTTTGGGGCAGTAATCCCACCAACTCTTTGAACTTTCTCATACGAAGATATGCAGCACCACGCCGGTAATAACCCTAAACTCATAGAAGTGTCACTAGATATTCAACGCATACAACTCTGAGATTTCTAGTTAAAAACCAAAACAAATCAACATGCCTTGGAATACTTGGGGTCAATCTCGACAGCGTTGGATGCAACCAATAACTTGAGTTTGTCCAAGTTGCACTTCTGATGAACCATCTTCACTACACTTATAAACTCATGTCCATAGTTACATGAAAACGTGACCCCCCCCCCTCGTTCTACGTTCCGGATCGTGAGTTCCAAAAACGGGTTCCAAGTCGTTCGGTACGCAGCCAAAACGTGATCGGTACTTCTTCAATCGCCGATCCAAATCAACCAAAATCGAAGATCCAAATCAATTGCAATCGCCATCCAGTCAACCGAATTCGTCGTTCCAATCCATCCGGTACGCCAATTTGACTAAAATTGATTTTTTTTACGTCGATTTGCTACTATCGATACGCAATTGCATTGGAATCCAAACGTCTTTTGCAGAAATTGGGAGCCCAATGGACGCCAATCCTCAATTTCACTATCTGATTCTTACCGGTGACACTCAAAAATTCCAAACGTCTTCTTCCTCTTCATTCTTACCTGCGACACTCCAAAAAAAAAACCACATTCTAAATGTCGGAAGCAGATACTATCGATTTAGAAGATGAATATGAGAATGATTTCCAAGATGAGGGTATAAGAAGAAGCAAGAATGTTCAAGAAACAAAGGATGATAAGCCATTGTTAACTGAAGTTGACATTGTTGGTGCCACTGGAACTAAAAACGCAGGGGGTGCAAAGATATGGGTTTGTAAGCACTGCCATGAGAAGTTCACAAGCTCTTATACCCGAATCCATATACACTTTTTTGTGCTCCAGTTGGAAAGCCAGCAGGTATCAAAAGATGTAATGCTATACTCAAGGATCGGGTGAAATACGAGAGCTTGTTAAAGAAGGTAAAATTAGCTTAGCAAACGGGTGTTTCTCGATCTTTAAAGAACTCTGTTATCAATAAAAAACAGACTTCTAACTCTAAAAAGCCACTTGAAGAATCTTTTGGGGTGCTGGAAAGGAATGCAGTTGACATGAAGGTTATGAAAGGGTTGTGTGCAAATGGTATTCCCTTTAATGTTCTGCGTAATCCTCAGTTTCAAGAGATGGTGAATGCAATAAACAGGGCACCTGCTGGAGAAGGTACATAAGCATATTTTCTGGTCTCCTTGCTGTGTTCATACGTTAAACTTGATATTTAAAGATCTTGCAACTGAATTTTTTTTCTTGATGGACACATATAGGAAAGGGAAAATAATTGTTAAGTTTTTTCTGAATCATACCCATGCTTTGGCTATTTTTAGAGATGTTTCAAATTTGGAATTGTTAAAGGTAGCCAAAACTAGATTTGCATCTCATTATATTTTGCTCAAAAGGTTGTGGGATTGTAGAGAGGCTCTTTCTACAACAATTGTACGAAATTCATGGAGAGAGTGGGTGAATAAATGTGATGCAACCACTAAAGAAACTGGATTATTAGTTTCTGATACAATTAAAAGTGAGGTATTTTGGGATGATGTGGAAAGTATTCTCAGTTTTACAAAACCTATATACTTGATGGTTAAATTTTGTGATGGTGATGGACCAAAGATGGGGGAAATTTATGAGAGAATGGATAATATGTTAGGAGAAATTAAGGACATCATGGGGAATCATCAATATGCTGAATATTACCCGCGAGTAGAGAAAATTGTACTTGCTAGATGGGAGAAGATGACAATCCCTTTGCATTGTTTGGGGTTTGCATTATCTCCACGGTTTTATGATAGAAGTTATCTCGAAGACATGGCACCGGGTGGAGTTCGTAGAAAAGCTCCAAATCTTGATAAAGAGGTTATGGTTGGTGTGGTAGAATCCTTTAAAAGGCTTGCTGAAAGTGAACAAGAAGCACGTGTTCTACGTGATCAATATGTTACTTTTCACATGAAAAGAGGTCTCTATTCTGATCCGGCAGCTCAATTGGATGCGGTGACCATGGATGCTACTGATTGGTGGTCTACATATGGTTCGGAAACTCCCGAACTTGCTGAAATAGCAAAAAAAGTTTTATCACAGCCAATTAGTAGTTCATCAGCCGAAAGAAATTGGAGTACGTACTCGTACATTCATAATGTGAAGAGAAATCGATTAAACTCCAACCGGGCTGATAAATTGGTGTTTATACATTCAAATATTCGTCTTCTATCTCGATTCTCTGAAAGTTACACAACCGGGCCATATAAAAAGTGGGATGTAAATCCAGAAAGCAGTTACCTGGAAGGGTCAAGTTCAAGACTTGAAGAAATGCAATGGGAAAATTTAGCAGATATGGGGCAAGTGGTTGATGATGGGGATGAGGAGAATGGAAAAGGGCAAAGGAAAGAGTAATTGTTGCTGTAGAAGTCTGTTTTTTTTGTTTGAATTATGCACTTTTGTATTTTGGTTTGAAGTATGCACTTTTGTATTAATCTTTTGGGTTTGCAATTTGAAGTATTTTGGTTTTTGGTATATTATTATTATATATTTTAAAGGTATATTAATATTATATATTTTAGAAATAAATTGGACATCGTACCGGGTAATATGGTACCACGTTCCACGTACCGGAATAGCGTTCCGGAGAAGACTACCCCCCCTCGTACCGAATTTTTAAAACTGCCGATCCCTGTTCCCGTTCCCGTTCCACGAACCGAAACGTTCCCGTTTTCATGTAACTATGCTCATGTCAAGATTCAAGAAGCTATTTATCTTTTAGGGTTTTAACAAACAATGTGTTTTCACGAGAGAGAAAGAGTAAGAAATTTGAGGTTTAAAATGCAATTCAACAATAAAGGCATGAAGCAAAATTAGGGATATCTTACCTGCCAAATGTGATAGTTAGGGTTCTTTAATCAAAAGGACGGCGACCATCAACCCTAATGTCTGAAAGTAACGCACTCTCAATGAATTTCTTTTCATTTACTGTCATTATTAACGAAGTAGCTAGCCTCTGCTCCATTTTCTCCCCTGGATTCTACCAAGCTCCCTACCCAATAACCGTCCATAGTAAGACAAATTTAACCGTATAAAGTACATAAAAACTGGACAATACCTTTCAGAATAATGCTGTAGTTTTCGTGCACTTTCTTCTTTACTCAGAGCAATGTAAACATTTAAGTACTTTCCATGGTAAAATTTCCCTACATGAAACCAGTAACATCAAGTACCAAAAAATACCCTTTTAAAATATAGACTAGCGGGTAGCCCGTGCTTTGCAAGGGTTGAAGGGAGAATGTTCTTTTTTTTTCTAAACTGGATGTTTTCTTCTTACCCTTTTTTTTAAAAAATTGTTGGAAGTACATGGTTCATCGACGCATGGTAAGTATGTGATGCTGGATGCTATCCCTTAAAACTATGGAGAATAAAAGAACATTAAATTCACATGAAAAATTAAAAACAATGTATCAATGGACTAAAGTTTCTGAAATGTTTACCCTTTTTCAACAACCTCACTATCTGTCTCTATACTGAAATTCCACCTCTTAAATACTTCATTGGTGGCCTTACTCATAAATCATAAGATCACAAGAACAATCCGTTGTAACTTTCCAGCTTCCATCCATTATTTGTAATACACAAATTTAAAAGCGAATCACATAAGCAAAATGCAATACGAAGTATACCTATTGTACGGAGATCGGATAAAAGTGTTATCAAGGGCACTGAAAGTTTAACGTAAAGCAGCTTCTTCGAATTTTCTATGAATGTTTTAACAACATCTTCTTGAGGAAGCAACAATGGAAGTCCATATTTCTTCAGTCTTCCGCACGATGCGGCGGGAACCCTGGAAATGAATGGAAATAATGAAGTAGGATGCCATAAGGGGAAAATGTAATGAAAGTATAAGCTATAAATATCTTTATCAAATATTCATGTTGTTTTCCTTTACGTTCGTCGTAACGTCTCGCTCTTTTTCAAGACAATTTGTAAGTTTTAACATAAACATCACACGTACACATCTTTAAATTTTTGTTACCTGCATAAAGTTCATTGTTACTTTTTGCTAGACAGATAAAGGTAATTGCTACTTTTTGTTAATCATAGATCTACTTATTGGTATGCACATCAAGCATCTACCTTACTACTGCTTCTTATACAATTAACTGATACTGCTTCCCAGGATTTATGATGACAATTGCAACGGTATTGTATCTGAAAATTTTGAAGAATGAAGTGAGGAATTGTCAATTGTAGCATTGTACATTCAGGAAAAATATTTAAAACTCGGTTATTTACCATCTTGAATGCTGTAAAAATCTTCATCACCATCTGATTCGATCCCTGTTGCAATATCAAACCACTCCATACTTCCTGATCAAAAATTAAAACAAAAAACACCCATTAAATGCTTTCATCTTACCTGATGCATCAGTGTTTTGTTGATATTTTTCCAAGTCTTCTGTAATTTCTGTGACAGATTTATTTGCACCAAAAGTTGAAATTATATGAGGCAAAGATGACTTTAATTTGGACTCTGACTCAGGGTTGCTACTAAATTTCCCCAATATTTCTTAAAGGTCATCATCTGGATCCTCTAAACTGTACACAAATCACAAATATATATATATAATTTATTTATTTATTGCTTGTGTAGTTGCAAAACATGAAGATAAAGGAAAGTAAAGAAATATACAATGTAGTTGATAAAAGAGTCTCCTTAAGTGGGCCCAGATTTCCAGATGGGACAAAATAGGTCCCAAGACCTACAAAAATTGCATCAGATGGACTGTGATTCGAAGATAAGCACATGTGTACAGAAATCAATACTCACATCACTGTTTCCATTTTCTGGCATAGCAAGAAGAGTTTTCTAGAAAAAAATAATTAATTTATGATTAATGTTTGGATTATGATAAATTTTACCAAAAGATTGTTATCAGCTTACCTCTGTTATAATTCTGAAGCGACCATGGGTAGATAGGCCAATACCAAATCCCATTGTTACACCGTCCATGAAACTTATACATGTTTTTTTGTAATTGGATATTTTACAAATAACATAATATTCAGCACGGAATACTGTAAACACAAATAAGTTAGAATTTGGATTACATAATTTGCAACACGATGAGATGTGATTATGAGACCTTTGGCACAAGAGGTGTGTTTTTGTCCTTTTGGATCTCAGCAACAACCCCCTTTATATCCATTCCTGCATGACCATAAATGTTTACCCTTGAAACCTTCCTTAATGCCGATATTATAAATGGAATTATAAAAGATGAATGGGAAAAATATGAGCCATTTGTTTCTGCTGAGGAAGTTAGACTGTTTTGATATTTAGCTCGTTTTCTCTCACACCCACTTAAAACAGTAAAAATTCTGTTGGAAATCTCATTGCCCTGTTTTCAATAAACAATTAGCATACCCATAAAAATTATAATTTGAGCCACGAGAATTTGATTAATTGATTTAAAAAAATCTCAATACATACCTATAAATCAGCCCAAAATAGAAATCAACATTCAGGTACAACTTTTGTTTCACAAAGCACTCGTAAGCCTGTGAAGTTGCTAAAAGACGGATAACAGCTGAAAATAGAACAGAATGTAAAGGTACGATGGAAGCATGAATCTCACTGATTGAATTGGAATCATAGCAATGTTCGTTTTGATGTTAGATCAGATGGACTTCAATCGCGACTGCAGACCGAATTCCGTTACTCTATTATCCTAAAAAGCTTAAAGCCCGTGTTTTTTCGTTTAATCAAGGGCTAAATGCAAGATATATCAATATATTTTGTATTTTCCCTTATTATAGCATTGTGCTTCCATTTTATCTTTATTACAACATTGTACTTGCAAATTATTCCTTATTAGGGAATAAAATTTTGAAAAATCGACCCACTAAAAGCACAATGCTATAATAAGAAATGAAACTCAATGCTATAATTAAAAACTTTGGTAAAAAAAGTTAGGTCCAAATTTTTTTTTCCCATGTCAGCATCATATCACACGTGGACATCATCGTATGCGGACAATGACATGACAAAAAGATCTGTCAATTTGAGTCACGTTGACAATATAATGGGATATATTTCAAAGTACAATGCTATAATAAAATATAATTTTAAACTTTAATGCAGTAATAAAATATAATTAAAAAGTTTTATTCATCGTATACTTCTCTCTACTCGCTGCTAAAATCCCGTAATTTTTCATTATTCGCCATCAAACATCACATCGTATATAAAAGTATACATAAGAAAATTGAATATATGTATACTTGAAAGCCCGTGAGCAAAATGACATTTATCTCCAAATACACATTGCCCAGTTGTTTCCCATTTGCTAGAAATTCAAGTTTTCCAAAATGTTGCATTTGGATGGCTCACAGTATTAACTTTGATAGCATTCAAGTTATTAAGAACGCCATTGGGTTGATCACGGTCAACCATAGTCTGAATTTTAATCACAGAACTCTCTCTTGTTCTTGCTGTTTCAGCCTTGAATTTTGCAAGACTTTCATGGAGAAAATTACATTTTTCTCCATACGGGCACTCACCCGTTTTAACAAAGGTGTGACATATCCTCATTTAGTGTATAATCCTCTGATCATCATTCCAATTTTGCCCTCGGTTATCCTTCACAAGATCTGGCCAATTTGGTGGGGGTTCACAGAAATCTTTAGAGCCGTGAGCAAAAGTACAAGTGTCACCATTTTTACAGTTTCCCTCTACAAACTTCTGAGACATTCGACTTTTATAGAATATGTGGGTGGTTCCTCGATTCATAGGAATGGTTGATGGGTGGTTTCTTGGAGGGTTTTTGTTGATTTCAAGATTTGTGTTGACTTCAGGGTGTTGAATCATTGTTGGTTGAAACTACAAAAAACACACAAAATTAGTTAATTTGATGATATAAATTGGCAACAATGTAATTCCAAGTTTCCAGTCAATTTCTGATACTTAATAAATTAAAAACCAAACCTGAGAGGAATCGTGATTCTCAAAGCAAAAACAGAGGTTTGTGAATTCAAAATTTACGAAGAGAAATAATTAAATCTTTCTTAAAAGCTTCAAGAATGTATAAAAACTCTGGCTTGTAATCCAAAAGCCTAGAAAAGTCAACCTGGGAATAATGATGATAATCGACGATTCTTAATAGGTTTATTAATAAAAAAAACTCCAAAATCCACGATTAAAATTTGTAGGCTTTCAAAAATTGGGCTCAAACATAAAAAGCAAGTTGAAATAAATTTCTTTGAATAAATAAAAAGTAACCGGGCAAAATTGTCGATGTTCAAAGAACTTTCCTGGCGGCGCAAGCGGACTCAGATAAAAACTGGCGACAAGAATAAAACCGAGAAAACCGTAGATGTAATTGCTATGATGAGTCGACGGTGATGCTACTCGTGGTGGTAGGGTTTTGATTCGGCTTTCACTTTCCCTCTCTCGAACAAAACCCTCATTCTAAAATCCTGTAGTTAAATTGAGACTGCTCGACTTCGGAAACCCTCATCGTTTGTGGTTGAAGGCGAGGCGATTTGGGTCTTTCACCAAAAACCCTAGATCGTGGCGGTCCGACTCCGTATAGAGTAAACGGCGGCGGTGGCGGTCCGATTCCGATGCTGTGTTGGTGGTGAGGCAGAACGAACCTGACTGTTCTCGAAGGAACCGGCGGAGAAACCGATTGACATGCTTCACGGTGTCTACGGTTCTCTATGGAAAGAAAGAGGGGATGATACGTGGCGTGGTATACGTCAAAAAATATGAATAAGCCCAGTAAGATCCGAAAAGAAACGGATCCCATAAACCTGTAACGCGTTACACAAAAAAACGTAACAGGGAGCACCAAAAATCACGCAAATTAAATATATACTAGTATTCTCCCCATGCTCTGCACGGGTCTGGGGGGAATTTGTGGAATACGTAAGCATTTTTGCCCTTATTTTGCTAGTATTGATAAAAGAATATAACAATGCTGCTTCATGTTTAAAAGAAGTCAAGTAAGTTGCTGTTATAGGTGAAAAATAAATTAAAATGTTAATATGACTTAATGTTAATGAGAGAAGAGAAAGAGGCCCTATGTAAAGAATACGTACTAATCCGCGTTATTTTAAAAATGGCTTAAATTCAAGAAAAGGCAATGTACTTTGATATATTTGTGTATCACGGCATCCTACTTTTATTTATTTCTATTATGGCATTGTACTTTCAAATTTTTCCACATTAATACATTGGAAAAAGTAGCTAGATACAGAATTGTACTTTAAAATTTTTTCTATAATATTTTATATTTTTTGAAAGTACAATGCTGAAATAAGAAGAAAAAAAAGGATGCTATGAGAAATATTAAACAGATCCATGAGTACATTGCTATTTCTTGCATTTGAGTGTTAACAAATTAAAGAATGTTATTTTTTTGGATAGCAAGAATACAAACTTTAATATTGGATAAGGTTGCGTGGAGAATGCTATGGATTCGAGTTCCATTTCCCTCTCGATACTTAAATCTTCCTCTAAAACGTCTCCCATTCCTCTTTCCTTTATTCCGCCGACTGACTTTGAAGTTTGACCTTGATGGTGTCAAAAGGGTGCCCGACTATCAGCTGTGTTGTCCCTCCTATTGTTCCTGCGGGTAAATCCTTTGGTACCTACCAATATCAATGATGTACTTTACCAATAAAAGCAATGTACTTTATTATTAATCTAAAATAAAAGCAATGTACTTTATTATTAATCTATAATAGCAACATAAATACTCTATTTTACCAGAATAGCAACATACTTTCAATTCCCTGATAACATCAACAATGTACTTACATTTCCCATTGACCGGAGGTGGTTCCATCTTCCACGATTAGCAAAGCCACACTCACGTTCTTCTGCTTCGGATAATTGTGAAGTCATTGACACAAGTGAATGTGATGAAATGCTAAACATGTTTTCCAATGAAGATATTCTTGAAATTCTTGCATTTGGTGGTAAAGAACATGCCCTTCAACAAATACATCATAAAACCCAAAATTAGTAAAACTATTAAGTTTAAAAATCCATCGTGTCATGATAAACTACAAATTTACCTAGAGAAACCGTTTTTTCGTCTTGGAGGAGTAACACCTTTTGAAGCAAATTCATCAACTTGTCTAAGAACCGCAAGCTCTTCTACAAGTGCAGCTCGCCTAAAGAAAAAAAAAAGAAATTTGATTAAATTTAAGTGAAAAAACGTTTATTGTGAATAATAACAGTAAGATTACATACACTTGGCTTTGTTTCTCATATTCGTGCCTAACTTCATGAACATTCACCATTACTCCAACCTCATTATCAAGCCATCGCTTCATCGCCTTTTCATTGCTCTAAAAAAATTTAATTGAATAAAAAAGTTCATCCAACCCCCTTGATTCATCAAAATTGCAACACAACCCCTTGGTATTTATTTACCTGTCCATTACTCCATTTCCGTTGCTGGTCACTGTAAGGTAATGAAAGAGATTGAAGGAAAAATGAGCATCCATGGAAAACATGACTTTAATGATCAAGATTCATTAAAAAAAGAAATAAAATAAAATTTAACTTTGTAGAAACAAAATTATACGTGAGTTGTCACGGGTAGACTTGCGGGCTTCTAGTAATTCTTTTAGCCTTTTGGTAGCCATTGCAGCTTCTTCTGTCTTCTGTTGAAGAACCTAAAAGGCGATAATATTAGAATACTATATTTAATTTAATAAGATATTGTAAGACGAAGAACAAATAAAAATTATAAGAATCTCACCATTTTCTGACGTTGATTAAGAGCCTGCAGTTTATGTCTTTCGTACTCGTTTCTCCTCCCTTCTTTCTTTATCTGGAATTAAATAGGAAAAAAACATTATTTATATGCTTACTTAAACTAATTTTATGTCAAATATATATTGATTAATAATAATAATTAACATAAGCGTATCTACACACCTGCAGTAGTTCTTTTTCACAAGATGCTTTCCAATGTCGAAACTTTTGAGCTTCTTTGTTTTATATTGTGTTGTAGTTGAACCTATAACCATATATAAATTAGCCTTAAATATACTAATACAAAGATATATAATAAATTAATAATGTTTTCCCACCTTTTGTGCCTTGATAAATTATATTTCATCTTGTAATCTCTTTGCAGCTTCATTGGTCTTTTGTTTTTGGCTCAAAAGTTGTACTTGATTCTCTTGTTTCTTCTTAAGATCCTGAATTTGAGATACATAATTTATAATTATTAAAACATGATTGTTAATTTAGTACATTTGAATCCAAATGGGCATAAAAGTTTATAATTGTGACACAATTATTGAACGTGATTCAAGAGACCTCAATTTTTGGGAGTGTAAATCTTGCATTTTTTGTCATTGAGCATCTGTAGAAGCCGAAAGGTTTTCAACTTCACTAAGCAATCGATCTCTCTCTACCTACATTAATAAGAAAAACTATAAATTAGCAACCAAACTTAATAGTATTTAAAAATAATACAACTTTATGTTTTAAAATTTTACCTGAAATGCCCGTTTTTCGTCTTCAAGTTCCATTAATTTCTTTCCAAAATGTTGCTTAAGAGTCATGGTATCAGATCCTTCAAAAACTCTCATTTCTGATTCTTTTTGTTCTAAACATTTATTTAATTCATGTAACTCCTTGTCCATAGAATCTTGAAGAAGTGTATGTTCCAATTCTTTTGCAGTTTCTTCCTCTATGACACCAGAATCACCTATATTTATTGACATTAAAAAGACCAAAAAAAACCCTCTAAATTCATTTAAGTAGATGAAAAAGAAGACATACCACGATCACTCACTATCACTCAGGTGATGGAGGTCCATTAAAGAAATACAACGTCTTCACAAATCTGCCAACGTCCCAACCTTGATTTCTAGATTCTGCGTAGATGCTCCTTTTGTACGTTCTTGAATCATGTGTATTATGTTGATGAGAGATGAGGTTAATTTTGTCATTTACTTTAAGAAATGGATTAGATACATATGCCTTCACATCAAAATAATATCTTACAAAATGCACGGGTCCAAAATGCAGCCTCCTTCCTAAACGATAAATGGAAGTCGCTCAATACATATGCCCTCACATAAGCAGGTGAAGTCAAATATGATAAAACATCGGTGCATATTTTTACTATATAAAATTCTCATTGTTTACATAGTTTTCTTTTATCATGTACAGTCCAGTATTGCAATGGAGACACTACAGGTTTTTGCTTCTCCTGCAAACTGGTGTGCACAATATAGTTATGTATAACAAATTCAAAGTTTAAAATAAAGAAAACTATTCCTTTTGATTGGTAATTACGAACAATAAGTGAGAAAAAAGTGATTGATAATCAAAATAAAATTTGGCTATATATACATGTACCAGGAAAAAGGGAAGTCGCTATTACTGCTGAACCCAAAAATCAAATCGGAGATTGACGGGAAATCGGTGGAGATCGACTGGAAATCTGTGGAAGAAGAATCAACTACCAAAAGCTTCTGGACCGATTCAACTACCAAAAGCTTCTGGACCGATGATAGCCGTAGCGGAGAAGAGGGAGTCGGAGAGGAGGACCTTCTTCCCTCCATCGCCAGCGATGCCGCGAGGCGGTGCCGATGGTGGCCGGTAGTGGAGGCGGATCTATGGCGGTAGGAATCTCCGGTCACCTACTATAAGACTACGGCGATTGGTGATTTTATTACAGATAGCAACGAAGACACCTGCAAACAGTTCCGGATTCACTTTAACAACGGCGAATCATGGCGAAGGTCAGCTCGATATCCTCTCTCTCATCTTAAATACTTATCCATAACATAAAATTTGTCTGAAATTCTTGTTTCACTTGATGCTTGTTCTACTAATGTATCGGACCTTCATAGCGATTTCAATTTGTTCTCCGGAAACTTTCTAAATCTCCGACCGGTTGGACTTGCGTAACGTAAGCAGGGAAGAAGGCGGTGGGAGGGGATAATGGGAAGCGGTGGGTTAGGGAGGATGCGTGAGAAACTGAGAATGAAGAGGAAGGAAGTAAGTGGTGGAGATCCGAAGGAAGCGAAACGGATCCACATGACCCGAGGAAGATCCGCATGACAGGAAACAAAACGTACACTGGAGTTCAAAATTACGTGAATTAAATAGATGTATAATATAGATATAAATATCCATGATCAAGTTTGAAAAGTAAAATATTTATTCCGTGTTTCAACTTGTATAATCAAATCCAAAAATTCTAAAGCATTTATTTTATAAATCAAATTATTCTAGTAACAATCAATAGCTAAAAGTAATTAGGATGTAGTATTTTACCGTAGTAACACTTTCCCATTTTTGCCGCAACGAAGATATTGGTTTTGTCATAGACACACTTTCCCCATTTTTGCCGGCAACGAAGGTCCAATCAGCGGCAAGAACAGTATTAGACGATGTATATGATAAGAGTTGCAGGTCACGATGGCTTCTCTTATTAGAGGATGTTTATGATAAGAAAACGATTACGGCTAGGGTTAAAAAGATGATAAGGAGATATAATTGGTATAAATGATCCTTGATTCAATAGGAATCTCATAAATATAGGAATTTATTTTTATTATAGAATTTAATTGAATACAAAATTCCAAAATTACCCTTGTCAAACGATTGGTCCATAATTAGTCCTACATTCACAAAATATTTAAAGTTTGTATTTGATCCTACATCTATATATATATATATATATATATATATATATATATATATATATATATATATATATATATATATATATATATATATATATATATATATATATATATATATATATATATATATATATATATATATATTATAAAGGAAACATATTTCAAAGAACCATGATTTAAACTTCCATGTCTTTTCGTATTTCCAATGACTTTTCAAATTTCTTTTTAGAATGCTTAATAATTGTTTTATCATAATAATATTTTACAATCACCTGAACTATATGTATATTTAATAAAAACTATCATGAAGATTGGCTCTTGCATTCTAATAAAAAATAATTAATACTTAAATTTTATAGAAATGAATGGTTTTACAAAATACTTAGTAAATTATATATAATTAATACTTAAGTTTGATCAAATTAAATAGTATTTCCAAAATACTTATTAAATCATATATTATAATCATCAATAGAGGTATTTTTCCTTCAATCACATTTACTTAAAACTGTTATGACTTTTCAAATTCTTTTCAATAATAATATTAACGTTAGTTCATAATCATAAATGATACGATAAAGTTATATATTATAATGATATTATGACATCAATCATGATAATTCATTTCAAATAAACATTAGTTTCTAATTGTTTAAAGTTAACGATTAAATATTATTTTAATTTTATTGTGTATATATATATATATATATATATATATATATATATATATATATATATATATATATATATATATATATATATATATATATATATATATATATATATATATA